>PVKE010039575.1:0-14959 GCA_004027555.1 Craseonycteris thonglongyai
ATCGAATCCCGGCTCCGGCCCAGGCAGGACCCACGTGCTGAACTGGGGAGTTCCCACAGTTCGGTTCTCTAACTGTCTCTGTCTCTGTCTCTCTCTCTATCTGTCAAAAAGTAAAATAGAAATAACTATGCACTGAAGACAAAAAGATAATTTCTCTCTATAAATGTGAAAAGATAAAAAAAATAAAATAAAATAAAAAAGAGTGAAAAATAATGATGAAGCTAGACTTGCAATCACGTGAAAACAGATTCTAAATTTATTGTTAAACAGAAAAAGCAGATTACCAAGGTAGAGAATCATATATTTATGATATTTAAACATACCTTCTGAAAGGGCATAAACCAAAATGTCAATATTCTAAGAGGAGAGGATGGTTGGGAGGCAGGGGAGAGTATTTACATTTTGTTTACATGTTTTTGAATGTGTCTGTACTTAACATGAATTACTCCTTCCATTTTAAAAACAACTTATCCAATTACTGATAGAATTTGAGTGGTAATGATTTCCTGGTTCCTCCTTGGGGGGAATCCACATTTGGTGAAGTAGTTTTGGTTTAACACTTGTGGGCAAGCAAGGAGAGGCTCCCAAATAAGAGTAGTCAAAGAGCTGAAAGATGAATTACTCCCATCCTCAAAGTCATGGTAAAGAGTTTTGAATTTTATTATATAATAGACACAATGGACCACTGTCTTGGGGACAGAGCAAGGAAGAAACAATGATTAGATTTGTGAACTTTCCTTTTTAATTACTCTGGCTTTTGTGTGTAAAATGGTATGAAGTAAGGCAAGACTAGAAGCCAAGAAGATCTTTAAGAACACTGTGGCATCTAGTAGATGAGATTAAGACATTGAGAATGTAGATGAAAAAATAAATAAAAAGATTTGATTTAAATTTTGGAAGTAAAGAATGACAGGACTTGCCTACGTGTTAAGGTAAAAGACAAGAAATAAAGGATCTGTTGCATATTTGAAATTAGGAATAACTGAGTTATTCCTTAATATCAAATTAGAAAACTTAAACTACTCCTTTAAGATAGTAGTTTTCAAATCTTCTTAATGTAATATGTCATTGTAGTGGGCTGAGTGGTGGCCTTTTAAAGTTCCCAATTCTAGGAATCTATGAATGTTACCTTATGTGGGAAAAGGGTGATTCTGATATATTTTAAATTAACGGTCTTGAGATGAGATTATCCAAGATTATCTGTGTGGGCCCTAATCCTATACAAGTGTCCTTATAGCCTGAGGTAGAGAGAGATTTTAAACCAAAGGGAAGACAATGTGACCACGGAGACAAAGACAGGAGTAATGCAGCTATGAGTCAAGCAATGGCCTCAGGCAAAGCTGCAAAAGCCAAGAGGGGGCTGTCCGTGAGCCCCTGTGGGGAGCCCAGTCCTGCTGGATGTCCAAATTCTAGACTCCAGTAACTCCAATAACGTTAGAGAATACACTGCTGTTGTCTTAACCTACCAAGTACGTGGTGATTTGTATGACAACCACAGGAAATTCAGACACAGGTATAAAAACCTGCAAAAAACATACATGTACAGTTTAATGATCACAAAGTGTTTATTACTCTTTCCCATTTAAAAAAAAATTTAATTGTGGAAATTTTCAAACATACACAAAAGCAGAGAGAGTAACATAACAAACCTTCGTGTTCCCAAAGCCCAGTTTCAACAGTCACCAACACCTGACCAATCTAGTTTCATCTGTACATTCACCCACCCCGTCATCAAATTATTTTGAAGCAAATCCTAAACATCATACTGTCCCACCTAAAAATACTTCAAGATATATCTCTAAAAGATAATGGCTCCTTTCTTAACATAACCAAATACAATAGATTACCTAAAAATGAACAAAACTGCCTTAATAATCTCAGATAGCTAGTCAATAATCAAATTTCTCCAATTGTCTCAAAATATAGTCTCTTGTTTTTACTTGGCTTGTTTGAAACAAGGTCCAAACACTATCTGCATTCTGTGTGTGGCTCATAGGTCACGTAAATCTCTTAATCTGTGAGTTCCCTCTCTCATTTCTTTATCCTTCTAATTTATTCTTGGAAGAAGCCAGGTCAGGTCGTTGGCACAGTTAAAGTTCTCGGGATTTTAATCCATCCCTGAGTGTCTCCCATACGTTCCTATCTCCTGTGTTGCCTGTAAACTGAAAATTGGATCTTGAGCAGATTCAGCTTCAGTAGTTTTGGAAAGGATACTTCATAGGTGGGGTTTGGACTACACAATGCATCACAGTAATGCCTGGATCTCTTTTGTGTGATATTAAGAGTAATCAACGGTTTTAGGCATTGTCAACTCAATCTACCTATTATAAATTTACCTGTTTTCTTTTCCCCTCATTGTTTTATTAGCATGCGCCTTCGTAAGTCAGCCTAATCCCCGCACTAATATTCATTTAATCAGGCCAAGTAACATGCAGTTGTGATCATTGCCTAAAGTCTTTATCTGGGGTTGCAAAATGATGATATTCTAATTCTACAATTCCTTTTGCATTTATTAACTGGAACTACTACCTAAAGAAAAAATGTTCCTTTATAAACAATTGCCTTGAGGTAGAGTCTATAGGAAAGGGCAAGCTAGGTGTCCAATTCTTTCTCTTTACGTACGTACTACTTTTCAGAATAAGGAGTGGGTCGCCTAGCATCCTCCAAATACAGCAAATAAATTGGGGTTTTGGGGTTTTGTTTTCTGTCCATTGAAATCATGAATTTTACTTTAGTTACTATTTTATTTTTTTACTTTGGGGGTTCTGAAGCCATAAGTGTACTATTTCCTTGCCTGTTTCCTGAGACTCACTTCTTTCTACATATGCATCATTGGTGGCCAGGAAATTTGCTAAAGTACCGGTAACTCACCTGACTAGTAACAGGATCCAGGGGAGATCCTAAGTCCATGCTTTTTCCACTGTAAGATAAATAAGATTACTAAGCTATTTAGATTGCTAAATAGTGTACTGCCAAATGCTGAGAGTAACCACAATAATCACAATTGTAAACACACTCATTTGACAAATAAGGAAGTAAAATTTGAGCATCTTGTGGTTCAAATATTAAGACTTCTTATTGTGGTTTGGTCAACAAGGTTAGTAAATGGCAATTTGTGCACCAAAAAAAAACCAAAACGGGGATTCAAGTCTATTGTGAAATGAAATGACTTGAGTTTGAGGGAAGCCGGGATGGCTCAGCACATTGAGCCATTTGCAGCCCTGGGGTCCGAGGATCAAATCCCAGACCCTGGGGCCGGTGCAGACCCACATGCTAAACTGGACTGTGCCCCCCAGTTTGGTTCTCAGAGGTGAGCTTCATTTGGGAGGCCCCCAGCCGGTTCCTGCCCTGCGCAACCTCGTGCCCTCCTGTGGACTGAAACTACGTAGAAAACTAATGACGTGAAACTATGGACACTACTCTGGGCCTCCTCCCTTCTCTCTGTCTTTCTGTCAAAAACAATTTTAAAACATTTTTGAGGGAAAGCTGGGATGGCTCCGCAGGTTGAGCACTTGCTTTGCAGCCCCAGGGACTGAGGACTGAATCCCAGCCCTGGCCTGTGTGGACCCATATGCTGAACTGGGGTGTGCTTCCCATGTGAGAGGCCCCCAGACCAGTTCCCACCTTGTGTGGCCCCTGCCTACCTGTGTGGAAGAAAACTATGTCTACCCCCACCAAGTGAAACCTAACCAAATAATAAAATTTTAATTCTATACACAAGCCCTTAAGAAATTTAAATTCCTGGAACCTAAAATTTAAAACTATTATTTTAAATAATACTTACTTTATCACATATAGTGTTGAAAACCCAGTTTGGGCCAGACATTTGAATCAGCTAAGGCACTTCAGGTCTCTAGTGTCAGAAAAACAATCCAAACCATCATAAGCTGTCAAGAAAGACATTTACTGGCTTGCATTACAGAAAACGCTAGATACTATTAGCTTCAGTCATGAGTTGATCTAAAGCAGGGTCCCCAACCCCTGGGCTGGTCCAGCCTGGTCTGGCCTGTTGGGAACTGGGCCACACAGCAGGAGATGAGCAGCAGACAAGCGAGGAAGCTTCATCTGTATTTACAGCCGCTCCCCATCCCTGGCATGACCGCCTGAACTCCGCCTCCTGTCAGATCAACAGTGGCATTAGATTCTCACAGGAGCACAAACCCGATTGTAAACTGCACGCTCCTTATGAGAATCTAATGTCTGATGATCTGAGGTGGAGCTGAGGCGGTGATGCTAGCGCTGGTGAGCAGCTGCAAATACAGATGAACATGAGCAGAGAGGTTTGACTGCACAGAGACCGTCATAAATCAATTACTTGCAGACTCATATCAAAACATTATCAGTGAGTGGCAAGTGACCATCTAGTTGCAGAAAAACCAACTCAGGGCTCCCACTAATTCTGCATTATGGTGAGTTGTATAATCATTTCATCATATATTATAATTTAATAATAACAGAAATAAAATGCACAATAAATGTAAGGCACTTGAATCATTCTGAAACCATCCCATGCCTGCCCCTCCCCAGGGTCCATGGAAAATTTGTCTTCCACAAAACTGGTTCCTGGTGCCAAAAAGTTTGGGGACCACTGGCCTAAAAAGTTCAAAATGTCTTTTTAATTCCAATTTTTCTTATTTTATTGTTTTTTTGACAGAGAGAGAGAGACAGAGAGAAAGGGAAGGACCCAAAGCAGTCTCCATAGTTGTACGTCAACAGTTTTCAACATAGTTTCATTCCACACAGGCATACGGAGGCCACACAGGGCAGGAACCAGGGGAGCCTGGGGCCTCTCACATGGGAGGCCCGCCCCCACGAGCCAGGGGCCAAACCGGGGGCCTCCCACCTGGGAAGCTCACCCCAGTGAGAACCGAACTAGGGGCACTCCCCAGTTCAGCATATGGGTCCACACAGGCCAGGGCTGGGATTCGATCCTCAGTCCCAAGGTCCACAAAGTGAGCTCTCAACCCTCTGAGCCATCCTGCCTTCCCCTCAATTCCATTTTTTTCTGTCTACATCTCAGCTTAACTTCTCCTGGCCTGGCTCTGTTGTGAACAGACTCTCCTCTCCAGTTTACAAAATGGTCTCAGCAGTTCCACAAGGCATCCTAAAGTCACGTACAAATGGGAAGAGGGTCCTTCTCACTGTGGAGTCCCAGTACAGGTCTTGTTATATCATTGGTTCTGACTAGTCACATGACCATCTTTGAACCAATGACTGTGCTTGAAGGAATGTGACGCTCAATTGGCAGGTCTGACTCATCTGCTGGAGCTGATGGTGGATTCAACACATAGGGACAAGCTGTGATCGGTGTGGCTCTCAGAAAAGTCACTGTCTACTGTAGCATACTGGAGAGCCGAAAATGGCAAATTTTCTCCCCAGTATACGATGATATCAAGTGTATTTTGACCAAGAAACACTAGTAAATTGAAAAACTGTAACTCAAAATCAGTATTTTTAATCTTTTTATGAACTTCACCATAGATACTTTCTCAAAAGAAAGACATCATGGACTATTTTAACAAGTTCAAAGCAAGACCATTATCCCCACTCATTTTGATTTTTTTTAACTTCTTATATTCATATTTGATTTGAAGCACTAAATTATAATATATGAAAAAACTAAAAATAAAAAATAAGTTGTAAATGTAAAATGTCATTAAGTAATGATGCTGTATTTTATGGTAGCTGGCTGCATGCAGTACTTCCATTCTAGATTACGGTATCTTTTTCTACCCAAGTGCCATTAGAACCTTTCCAAACCTGAAATACACAGTGGCCTAAAGTACACAGTAAACAGAATATACACACTGTCTACTGTATATACAATATACCATGGTCTAAGGTGCATAGGAAACAGAATACCTGAGAACATTAAAACATATCTAGCATAAGTCTGAACACTTAAAATCACATTGGACAGAAAAAAATGAAAAAATTATCCGGCACAAAGAACTCATACAAAGTAATAAGAAAATGATGGACATCCAAGAGAAAAGTGGGCAAAATCACTGAAAAGACACTTCACAAAAGAAACTACGCAAATGACTGATACACATGTAAAAATGTGCTCAACTTACTAGTCATCTGGGAAATGCAAATAAAAAGCATCATATGACACCATGACCCACACACCAGAAAATAATGTGTTGGCAAGTATATACAATGAGTATGATTCTTGTCCACTACTATTGAGAGTGTAAATTGGTACAATCATGTGGAAAATGATGACAGTACCTATTAATGTGAAAATGTGCTTATCCTATGACAGTAATTTCACTCCTAAATATATACCCCAAAGACATGATCAAGAACATTCATTTGAAGTACAATGTGTAGCAGTCAAAAACCCTCTCGATATGCCCATCAAAAGTGGAAAGAATAAATTGTGGTAGGGTTGCACAATGTAGTATTCTGCAGCAGAGTGAATAATCACAAGCAACAGCATGGATGAGTCTCACAAACATAAAGTCAAACAAAAGAAATGAACCGTCAAAGAGGACAGCATTGTACCATTTATGTAACACTGAAGAACAGACAATGAGATTAGAAGACACGATACCAGGTGATCTTGGAAGGCAGATAGTGACTAGAAGGAAAAGGACAGTGTCTGAAAGACTTTGGGGTGGGAGGGGTAATAAATATTCTGTCTCTTAATAGGGGTGCAGTGGCACATGTGTGTTAAGTTTGTGAAAATTCAGCAAGCTGACACTTATGTGCATTTCTCCACATACGTACTACATACACTTTAAAGGTTAAAAATGTAAAAGGAAGAAATCAGCCTGTCATTTCCAGCCTATCATTTCCTGCCATTACCAATTCCTTCACTGCTTTATAAAGTTGCCTTTTCATGTTAAAATACCTGCTGGGATTTAACAAATGGTGGGTGGTTGATGTGATTTCTCTATAAATAGTTTAGAGAGTGGTTGGGATGCACACTATAAATGCTAGTTTTACGCATCTGAGGGTGTGCACAGTATTTTTTTCGCATAGAGATCACATTATGAAGTCAGCGTACTTTTACTCAGTTTGATGTTTCATCTGCATAGCATAGCCCCTAGAAGCACCCAGTTTCCAGCTGCAGATTATATAAAATCAATTGCTATGAAGACCACAGCCATGAGGGACATCAAATTAAGGCAAGAATTAGACAAAGCCCTCATCATTAATCTTACGATCTTGTTGGCAATAATGAACAAAGTCTGAGAAGATTTGCTGTCTTTCTCATATTATTGCTATTTCCTATTGGTAGCCTATACCTACTTAGATGTAGAATAACTAACAGTCGGGTTTTAACAAAAAGTTGCATTTTGGAGCCCAAACTTCAGATTCCTTGACCTGAGCCCACAAATCTTTGATCTGACCAGAGTTTTCCTCAGTGTTGCAACTTCCTCTATAAATAAAAGTAAAAAGATAAATAATAGATACATAAATACAGAGAGGCTCGATTAACATTTGAGAATAAACAAAATTATCCTTATAAGCAGCATTCTGTTATTCAGCATAATAAAGTTCATGGACCAGGCAAAGCCATAAAAAAAATACAAAAGAATATAAAATGTTTTAAATTATGAAATAAAAATTTAAGGGGTTGACATTTGTAAACAGACAAAATAGCAAAGGGGATGCAGCAAGCAGTAAATCATTTTATTCTTAGATCTTATAACAAATAGAGTGTCATGTTGATGACACATCCGTGTCCCTTGATGTCGACTAACGGGAAAACCAAAGCAACAGTTCTTCTAACCCATAATGTTGAAAATAATAACCTCTATTTTTTGGAAGTTGTTATATTTTATTTCTGCTGGTACACTATGGAGGCGCCAACCTTCTAAACATTTCTTATGCCATTATTTTTTGATATTTCTCAGAACTATAGACTGACTTTTAAAATTGAATGAGATATTAAGGTTTATGTAAACCCATGATCCTGAAATCGTGCTCTGAGGGAGGCCTGGGACCTCCTCATGCCAGGGTGGACAGAAACTGGTGGGAGAAGAACCGAATGAGAAACACTAGGACCTTCCTCAGCCCCAAGCCAACGTTAACACGTGCAATGTGCACAATAGGTCTGTTTTTATAACAAACTTCCACATGTTTTTATCTTTGTTCCACATGAGAAAAGCGTTCACCTACTAAAAAATAAGAAATAATAAAGTTTTTAAAGTAGGCAACTCATCAGGTCAAAGTACCTCAAAACTGAACAGTTTATAACCAAGAAAACTGAGGCCCAAGGAGGTTAAGTGATTTGCCCTCAATCCCAGAGTTGGCCTGGGGCAGGACTGGAACCAGAACTTTTGTTTTCTGATTCTGCTTTGAATGGACTTTCCAAACCCCTGATATGCACATCAAAGAGCCTCAGCAGTGTCCAAAGGAGGGTTGGAAATCTTGAGTTGAAGCTGTCATATGGTTATTTATACAGGCTTTATAGGTTCCTTTCTCTTCAGTGTTAAAGCCCTTGGCACAGAAACCACGTTTTTAAAAAATAATGCATGGCACACTACATACAATAATACAATTAACAGAACCAACGATAAGCTTTTAAGAGTTTACTCCCTATTTGCTCCAAAGGGCTATTTGCAAATGAAAAAATAGATTAGCTTCTAAAAATGTTAAAAGGGTTACAATCTGGAATACTTCAACAGAATAAAGCTGCCGTGGGAACTGACTCACTGATTTTCAAAGCTTAAAACAAGCCTTTCAAGGGCTACCCAGAAAACATCCAGCCATGTAAGATGAAAAACAGAGGCACCTCTGGCTGGATTTTTCCAGACAGCCCTCATATATGTCAGGATTTTAAAAATATATCAAAATATTGGTTTAAGAATGCTATGTAGTCAGATACCAGCTTTCTCTCTCATGCCAGCTTTATTTTCTAAAGAGAATTTACTACAATTAATTCTTTTTTTTATCCAATATGGTAGCCAAAGGGTTAATTAAAGTTAGGGACCTCTATTTTTAGCTATTACTATAAGCCCAGCTCTCATTTAATCTAAAAACAGCCATGCCTTTTGCACCATTTTTAACCCTGCAAAGCTGAGACTCCTGCCTTTCCAAATTAAGGATGAGTTTAAATAGCTCATCCTCAGTCAAATCCATGGCAACCACTACACAGCACACATCCTGCATCTTGCCCAGTAGTCCTGAAAACGCTTTAATCACAAGACAGGAAATCTGTTTTGCTTGGTTGTCATTTTAAGGAAAGATTTACACTATAGCATGGTCAACCATCTGTTTTTATTTAGGGAAGAAATGGATTATGAGAGCCTAAGCTTTACAATTAGGGGGAAACAGGAAAATGTTTTATTATTTATTCATGTATTTATTTATTCACTGCTTTACTTCAAAAAGAGATCTGTGGTAAGTCCCAGAACCTCCAGAAAGGAAGATGGAGAAAGTGGGGAGAATAATTAGAGTGGGGACTTCCTAGGCTGATGACCATGTAAACAACTGTTTGGGGAGTCAGGTTAAATAATAAAAATAAAGTTAAAGCTCTGCACAGTGACACTCCCCAAGTGTCACTATTAAACCAGGAAACAGAAAGGGATTTTATTTTTCTGACTTTTTCAAATTGAAATAGCTTTATGGTTTTTGGTTGTTTTTTTTCTGACTGGAAAGTGAATGCATGCTTAAGTAGACAATCTGTGCATTTTAGAAGAGTATAAAGAAGAAAGTAAAAAGCAGCCCCAATCATCCAGAGGTAACTGTTAAAATCATGGTGACCATTCTCCTGGCTCCCTCTGTGCTCGGCCACATGCATGTCTTAATAAATGCATAGAAATGAAATGGAACTCTGCATGATGTTTTGCAACCTCTTTTCCCCACTCAATTCATTGTGAAGACTTTTCCATACCAATTAATACAGATCTGCCATACACTCCACTGAATAAGTGTGCCATAATATATTGAACTAATCCTCTACTTAGGAATATTAATAGTACTTTCAGCATTTTGCTATTATATACAACACTACAAGGAGGATTCTTTTGCATACATTTATTTGTGCAGTTGGTCAATTATCTCTACAGGATAAATTCCTAGATCTGAGATTGCTAAGTCAAAGTGTACCTGTATTTGAATTTTTGGTTATTATCCAGATCACATCCTGGGAAAGTTGAGCCAATCTATATATAGGCTTATTAGGCACACGCATAAAGTTTCTCAACACCTTCACCAATATTGGGTATTTCATTCTTTTTTATCTTTTCCCATCTAATCAACAAGATATCATTATGTTTTAATGGTAGCAGCTCTTCTCCTATTAATTCATAACTCAAAGAAAAGGAGAAATAGAATTAAAATCAATGAGATAGTGGAATTTGATTATTTTGAAAGGGTCCAGTTTTAACACTGTAATTCTACAAAATGTCCTTAATTTATTTCTCTATCAAGCATCAATGATCCCAGAGGAAGAGAAGCTAACGCTGAGCATCTAATGTGCGTAAAAACAACCTTGAGATCATTGTTTTGGTGCTTGTTATACAAAGGGACAATGTGGGGCTCAGGAGAGTAAATAAGAGCAGAATCAGAGCAGACCAGAAAGCTGTCTCTTTCCCCAGACCGTGCTGTATCTCACAGGGATTCCTGTCATTCAGGAGTCAAGGCTGGGAGGTGCAGGAGAGTCCATACTCACATAAAAATAATTCAAGTCACATCTTCTGATTTCCAGGGTCGGGCCCTTGTCTTGCTCCACCTACCCCTACCAACACTTCGTGCCATTCCTCAGCATTCAGTATGGTGCCTCCCATCCAGTAGATGCTCAGTGAGTCTTGTCCACGCCCCTCCCTATGTGCCTGACTACCTGGCTGGGAGGGGTACACTTTTCTCATTGTGCACAAGGTGGTCCTACACACTGTGCTATACCATAGTGGCCTGGCAGCTAAAAAACAATTAGCCGTGGACTGGACTGGTCATAGCAGCTCACTGGTAGCCTGCCTCTCCTCCAGCCTGACTAGCCCAGAGATACAGAGTGAGCTGCAGAGATAGAAGCATGCTCAGCTCCCGGGCACAAGTAAGGCAAATGGCACACTTTTGAACGTCTGTTTTTACCTTTCTATATAATCTGATTAAAGTATTATTATATCTTACACCTTTGACATTCTCTCTCCAGCCTGTTGGCATTTTTAGAGTCTTTAGACTTCATCAAGATTATCATAGTTATTATTATAGTTATTATTCACTAGCCATGGTTAACTCGCATCTTCCATCGTTCAACATTAGGTTAAAAAGGTGCGTGTCAATAAGGACTATTCTAGCTCCGTTACTGAGTTCTGAGAAGTTACGTACTGTGTGAGCTACAGCTCAGGCCACAAAAGGCACCGAGTGCTGACTGGTTGCATTCACGTGTTGTCAGCAAGCCCAGCTGTCAGTGCTGAGGTGCGTTCACAGTGGTCGAGGACCTAGACTTTGTATGGAACCGCTCTTGCAAAGAAATCATATCATGTGCATTTTATATTTCATATAGTACAAAATAGCTTTTGAATGCTGCGATTCAATGGTTTCCACAAATGAAAAATGCTGAAAAGACACGCACATTTATATTGTAAAGTTCATGTAAACCTCACCTAGTATATAAAGCCAGGTCACATTTCTATGCCAGATGCTTTGGTTAAGCTGAGGAGATGTTGATGTTGATCAATGGATACGGTTTATCCAGGAACTTGGATATGACAAGTGCTCAGCTATGGCCTCGCTAACTGTAAGATTAGGCTTTCTCTAGGAGATAAAATGGCCATGGGTGAGGACAATTGGGCTACAATGACAACCCATGCTCAGGAAGAAGAGTGGGCCTATTATAGTTGCTTCTATGGACTTATGTTCTCCCTTCTAATTTGCCATCTTTTTTTTTTTTTCAAACAAATGTGTTATTATTCAACAGCAAAGGGTCTGACAAGATGCCACAGAGCTCATACCATAGAGTGACATAAAAGCTGGAGATAAGGAGTGTTACGTGTGTTCTGGCTGGGTATGGTTTAAAGAGATCACTTCCAAGAAACACTTGGGGTCAGTACTTGAGGTATTAGAGATGTGTCCAGACAGCTGGGGTGTATTGGCACAAGGCTGGCTTTGTTCTTTTTTATGTCTATTTGTACTGCATGTATCAGCAGTAACTGTTTATGCAGAGGGCAAAGCAGCAGATGACACAATAGCAACAGCAGAGAAGGGAGAGATTCTCTCTGACTAATGCTGAGGAGGAGAGATTGGCTGTCACCAGTTCTATTTTTAGTAGTTGCTGCCATGATAATTTCTACAGTGCCAAGTCCAGCCTGTCCCCACAAATGACTTTATGTTTGGGCACCAATATGCATTGTATACAACCAAGTGCATAAGATCTTCTTCCTGGGCTCATAGCTGGACTCTACCTTGCAACTTCCCTGGAGAATAGAGTGGATGGGATGCGAGCAGAAGTGGTTTGGGCAACGTCTGGGCCTGGCCCATAAAAATGTCTGTGGGTAATCCTCTCTCTACCCCCATCTCCCAGCTGAGTCCCCAGGGAACCATGGGGTCATGTTCGAAGAATGGTGGAGTTCCTGTAAGGCAGATCCTTAAACGTGTGTGAAGCTCAGCTCACCAACACCAATACCCCAGTCAATTGGAATTTATGAAAATATAAACATGTGTACTATCAGGCCCCTGAAATGCGAGTGGGAGGTGAGGGAGGATTGTGATGGTAGTTAGCCTACCCAGGGAAAGAGTGGGTGATGCTCACTCTTAAGGTGCCCACTCTGGTGGCCTTTGGGATCACCTTTGCTCTGATGTCCCCTCGGCTTGCTCTCTGATAGCTGAGCTGGAGAATGATAGGGAGAATCACCTGAGCGGTTACACACCCGCATGTTGGTATGGCTTTGAAGAAGACACTGTGACAGTGGCAAAGAACATGCATGCACGAGGAGAGAAATGCTATCCTGACCAACGAATGTTGTTTGGACACGTTCCCTGAAGGAATTGTTCTGCTAGGTGCTGGAATACAAAGGTATCAAACATCATCACAAGCAAAAATCATACAGTCGTATTTCTCGACAAGCTCACAAACAAAAGATGGTTGGCTAATGAAAGAAGACAAGCTTTATAGTCAGATGGAACTGAGTTGAAATACCAGCTATGCCACTTAAAAGATGTGTGGTTAATGAGTCAGTCTGTTCCTCAGTGTCCTCAGCTTTAAACTACGATCATTCCTGATAAGCGTGGTGGAGCTTTTTTTACTTCTTATCTCAAAATAATTTTAAAATTACAGAAGAGTTCTCATCTACCATTTATTTACCTGGCTTCCCCTAAAGTCAACCATTTGCATAGCCATCATCTAATTACCGTACCAAAACTAGGAAATTAGCTTTGGTACAGTACAAATAGCCAAAAACAGACTCTAATGTCCTAAAAAGGATCTAGTTTCAGGATCCAGTCCCAAGATACCACCTTCTACTTAGTGATCGTGTCTCTTTAGTCTCCTCCATTCTATGGCAATTTCCTTGTTTGCCTTGTATTTCGTGACTTAACTACTTTTGAAGAGTACCAGTCATATGTTTGTAGAATCTCTCTCAATTTAAGTTTGTCTAAATGTTTCCGTCAGACTAGACAGAAGCTATTGGTTTAGGGAAAGAAATCATAGAGGAGAACTATCCTTCATATCTCATCATGTCAGAACATACATGATCTCAACATGACATTACGGGTGATGTTACATTGATCACTTGGTTACGGTGGTACCTGTAATGTCTCTACAGTAAACTTACTATTTTTCTCGTTCAATAGATCCATCACTATATTTTTTAGCAAAGTGCATATTCAGATCTTTTGCTCATTTTTAAAAATCAGTTATTTATTTTCTTATTACCTAGTTTTAAGAATTCTTTACCCGTATTTTCCGGCGTATAAGACGACCAGGCGTATAAGATGACCCCCTAATTTTACAGTTAAAACATAGGTTTAGGCCTATATTCGCTGTATAAGACTACCCCCCACTTCCGAGGCTGTAGTCTTATACAGCGAATATAGGCCTAAACCTATGTTTTAACTGTAAAATTAGGGGGTCGTCTTATACGCCGAAAAATACGGTATATATTCTGTATACAAGACTTCTATCAGATATGGGATTTGAAAATATTTTTCCAAGTCTGTGGCTTATCTTTTCATTCTCTTAAGAATATCTTTTACAGATCTAATCTTTTTAATTTTGATAAATTTCAATTTATCTTTTTTTTTTTTCTTTTAGGGGACTGTTTTGAGTGTCATGCTTTGTCAAACCCAAGATGAGGCAAATTTTCTCCTGTGTTTTCTTTCAGAAGTTTCATAGTTTCAGGTTTTACATTTAGGTCCAAAATTTATTTTGAGTTAACCTTTGTATAAGGTATAAAATATGTACCTAGGTTGATTTTTGGTTTGCATGTGTACATCAACTGTTCCAGTACCAATTTGTTGAAAAGAATTCTTTCTACATGGAATTGCCTTTGCAACTTTATGAAAAATACATTGATTGTATTTGTGTGTCTATTTCAGGACTCTCTTCTGTGTATTGATCTATGTAATATCCTTTCACCAATACCACCCAGCCTTTATTACTGTAGCTTAAAAGTAAGTGGCAAAATCAGATACTATAAGTTTCCCAACTGTTTTTAAATTTTACAGAATTGTTTTGTCTATTCTAGTTTCTTTATTTATCCATATAATTTTCAGAATTTGTTTATTGTAATCAGAAAAGAAGCACACAGTTGGGTCTTGTTTTTTACCTAATCTAACAATCTCTATCTTTTAATAAGTGTTTAGACCATTCACACGTAAAATACCTTAAAATTTACTTTCTTACGAGCTCTTTTCTATTCCATTATGTCTTTATCTTCCATCCCCTTCCCCTTTTTTTTCTGTCTACAGTAGATCCTATTTCTTAGAATTCTATTTGATCACCTCTACAGACTTTTTTTTTTTTTTAATATTATTATATTTTATTGTTAAATTTAATGGGGTGACA
>PVKE010039576.1:0-14956 GCA_004027555.1 Craseonycteris thonglongyai
AGACATAAACACAAAAAAAAAAAAAAAAAATTTGGGTCACGTCCTTTTTTATCTCGTATGCCCAGTCATTCACAAATCCTCATGATTTCTTCTATCTCTTCCTCCCCACATTCAGAATCTTGGCATCCAAAACTATTCCTACAAGAGTCTCATACCTATAACAGACAATGGCCTGTCCTGAATGCTGATTCATCCTGAACCCTTTACCATAACATTCCCGGCAAAAACTTTAAATGTCTCCCTAGTCCCCCATGTATCAGAATTCAATTCTTCTGGTTGGCTATCAAAGGCCTCAGAATCTGACTCAACTCTACTTGTTTCTGTGTACCCACCCTGTTTTCTGTTTATCCACCCTAGTTCTGCACACACAGATCATATGGGAGCAGTATTGAAGCTGATACGACTCCTCACTTATCAAACTCAGCTCATCACCGATCATCAGGCAACTTTTCTTGACTCCTCATTGATTCTTCTCACTTGCCTCACTTCTACATATAATCTACATCACATTGTTTCATACATCGTCATTTTAATGTTGTTTTCTGTTATGGTATCTGTTTATTAAATCTTTGCCACTAACTTAGATTTGGGTCATGATTTTTAATTTTTTATTTTGTTTTGCTATCATTTCAAATGCCCAATATGATGTTGAATATGGCATAGGCATTTTAGAAGTTATTGAATAAGGAGTGAGAGGGTTTTAATAGTAAACAGTTAGAACAGATTTTAAATAGTTCTTTGAAAGATGCTGGACAAAATAGAGCTATACTGAATGCAAACTTACCAGAGAAGACGCTAGGTATCTTGGAAAGAAAGCTTTTGACAGTACGAATAGGAATTCCATTTTTTTCATCTTGCATGCGTGCTATGACGTCTTCCATCTAAATAACAATAAGATCATTAAAACCTTTCAAAAGTTGAAATTTTTGTAGTAAGTTAGTTCTTAAAACAATTTTGTATACCATTTGTGCCCAACTAAGAAACTCTGTCACCTTAATATTCTCACTTTGTTTAAAAGATGATGGAGAAAACAGCAAAAAGACTGGCTATTTTGGAGTCCATTAAGCTACACATACTAAAAGGAATTTTGTGCTTCCAATAATGCCTTTCTTCTGGTTTTACATTATTTGGATATTAAGATTGCTATAAAACACTGCTTATTTTTGAAGCTCTCAGAAACCATTGTCATAGAAAAACTCACACTTCATTAATATTATCATCTCTACAGAACTTATCAAAAAGTTGAAGAAAGAATATAGAAGCCATAAAAACGTGTTTGAATTTCTTGCTCAAGAAAGAGAGTTTCTATGTTTTGGTTTTCGATTACTGTCGTAAGGTTTATAGTTTAGTTAATAGTGTCATACCAAGTCAACTTTCTGTTTTTGATAAATGTGCTATAAGTACATAAGATGACATTAAGGGAAACTGATTAAAGGACATATGGGAATTCTCCGTGCTATTTTTGCATCTCTTCTATAAGTCTAAAGTTATTCCAATTATATAAAAAGTTAAAAAATCAGAGTCCAAAATGTATATTAATGAATTGCCCACCAAATTCTCATCAACACCATTTAAGAATGGTTTTCAACTAAAGAGTATTATTTGCCTGGGTAAGTATTGTCATATTTATTAGCACAAGAAATAATGGGGGACGAGGGAAGAATGAGGTTTAGAGTAAGATAGGTCAACATTTGACTCTAAGCTCTTCTTATCATCCATGTTATCTCAGCAAGTTAAGCAACCTCTGTGAGGCTTAGTTTCCTCATCTGTAAAATGGTTATAATAATATTTATAATAACTCCTTATGATGTTCATGAGTTTGGGTTGGGACTGGGCTGTGATAAACTATCTTATGGTTAAATGAACATACATACAAGTAAAGCATAATACATAGACAAAGAGTATTGGACTTCAAACGTACATACCGTACCCACCCCTGACACTTGGGATGCTTATTCTCCACTCTTAAAGTTACTTTTGCATATGGATGGAGCACTGTTAGCTCACTCTCCTGCCTCTTTCTGCCACCCCAGGGGAGCTGGGCTGACTTAGAAAGGAGAGTTGGGAATGAGAAATTGGCCTGCAGGGCTCATCCCAGAGAAAGACACATTCAACTCTGCTGATAAGGAGAGGCTTGCCATAGTGGATGAGGGAGTCTCTTCAGAAATGTGTTCCAGGGATGCCAGAATACTCAGCAGTTAAGCGCTTGCCTAGCAACTGTGAGATACGAGGTTTGATTCCCAGCCCCGGCCTTTGCAACCTCATATGCTGAACTGCGGTGTAACTGGTAACCACAGGGATAAGGTTTGGTGGTGATAGCTTTCACCTCTCAAGTGGGAGGCCCCCATTTTGGTTCCTACCCACTACAGCCCCACATCCACCAATGTGGAATGAAACCATATCACAACTAATGATGTGTAACTATGGAAATTGCTCTTGTCTCTCTCTCTCTCTCTCTCTCTCTCTCTCTCACTTTGTCTCAAACAATAAAATAAAATCTTAAAATAAATGTGTTTCAGGATTAAAGCTTAGTAAACACTCTTCAATAACATCATAGCTTTATCAGCAGTCAAGGTGATATTGTGACTCCTATCTGCTTGACTCTTTGGTTGTGATTCACGATTGGTTCAGAATTCAGGTATAAAAGAACATTTTATTTATTTATTTATTTATTTATTTATTTATTTATTTATTTATTTATTTATTTTTATCAAGCTCCTGGAAGCTGCCGACAACAACCAAATACATAGTTCTTTTTGTGTAATAAAGATATCTAAGTATTGAAATGTGACAAAAATATGTCTTTATGACTTTTTTATGTTGTCACTGTTTGCCCTTCGCTCACCTGGCAGTGTTCAGAAATGAAGAATAAGCAGCTTTCCCTGGCCTGGTATCAACCCTTAAACCCCATGTGATCAGTTTAACAGTTTAACCAGGCGGGATTAGGCCGACATGGAAACCTCCCTGGCTCCCTCTTTAACGCGTTAAGCGCCCCGGCTATTTTGTCTTGCTTACCGCTTAGCCCGTTATATCAGATTTCACCGAAATGCTGGCGACCGGAGATCTGTTTAGGTTGAGATAAGGCTGAATGTTTATATATAGAATATATTTACTGTGCGACTATTTATTATTTACCGCAATTTGTACAATGTATTATTTTAGAAATGCTTTATATTCAATCAGTTGTCTGCGATTCTTGTTCCAGTGCAGAAAAAAAGGTTTTCTTTACCCGTGAACGTGAAAATGTCAGTAGAAGGGGAGCGTGAAAGTGATTCTAGTGAAATTATTTTTCCTAAAAAACGATGTAGAGTTGTTATTTTTTCATCATCAGATGAGAAGGATGAGAATATTGAAGAATGGCATGATACGAGAGGTGATCAACCAAGGATTATACCTTTCACCTGTTGTAACTATTTGTGAAACATACAAAAGACAACCATTTATATGTTCACCGTGTTTCAATAAAACTCATTAAATTTTTTTTACCATTTTATTCATTTATTTTTAATTTTTGTATTCATGATATCACCTTGAAATTATTTAAAATTTATTAATGTAATTTTTTTTATTTTATATAATCAGTTAACATACAATACCGTGGCCTGCATGAAAAGTATACTGTTGGTCACTGGTGACTGAAGCGGTCCGAACAGAAAGTTCAGTGTCAGTCACCCGTGACTGACATGGCGCTTAGTGTGTTCATCACCTCAGTGCCCCAGGATCTGATGACGAGCACCTCTGCTTGGGGGCTGATGTAAGGTGCATCAAGATGACTAGAGGTGTTTTTTCTCTGAAAAGTCACACCACCTCTTAGATTACTGGATGACACCAGAGTGAGATTAAGAATTCTGGAATTGAAAGTGACCTCAGTGGTTGTGTTTAAAATCTTCCATTTTCAAAGCCATCATTTTCACAATAGACAAATTTAAACTCTACGTGAAAATAGGATTTGCATTCTAAACTGAAAATGTGATCATGGAAATGTATTTCATTGATTTCATCTTTATTCAGATGTGAGTTACCCATGAACCTTACCATGGCCTAGCAAAAAACAAAGCAACAAATAAACAAAACAATAAAACAAAAGCAAAGTCAAAAACAAAAATCAATGTCATTTCTATGAATAAGAGCTAAAGTCAGTCACAAAGGCCCCATATAAAAATACAACTATTTCATTTACTAAAGTTCCCTTAAGCATTCACTTAGACTCTATTTTTATATTAAGCATGCGTTTATCTGCTTTCTCATAATGAGCAAGAGCAAATTGGATGAGAAGAACGCCAAAGCAGACAAACTATTAGAGCGAGCTAGACAGCAAGAAGGATGAGAAACTATAAAAGTAACTCCAATAAATGTTAAAACTCTTTGGGAAAATTTAATTTAAGGCCAAAAGACTCAGGTATGTGGAGCATCCCAAAAGAAGATCCGTTGATCTATCTATCTATCTATCTATCTATCTATCTATCTATCTATCTATCATCTATATCTATCATCTATCATTATCTATCTACCTACTTACCCATCATCTATTTGCCTGTATACCTACACCTATCATCTATCTATCTATCTATCTATCTATCTATCTATCTACCTACCTATCTATCTTTCATCTACCTATCTACTGATCGATCTATCTATCTAATCATCTTCCTATCTTCATAAGGTTGCCATTGAGTTGTAAAGGGTTAATGTGTGTTTTAACTCTCATAGCCTTTCTTCTGGGGATGAAGAAACTGAGTCTGAGGTAAGAAAACATTGGACTGAGAACAGGAGAGTTGGACATGACTTGAGTGACTGAAGTTTTTTTCTGAGTCTTATTTTCTTTACCCTTCAAATAAGATACAGATGATCTGTAATATTTCTCCTGGCTAAAAATTCATCAAAGTCTGAAAATAATCATCAGTGTTCAGAACTGGATAAATCTTGTCACTTAACTCAAGGAGCCAATTCCCCATCAAATGAAAATAGATGAACTTCTAAAATTAAACAGAATCTGTACAAATGTAAAGGGTGTCCCAAAATTCACGCAAAAAGTAATTTTGATAGAAAACACAGGGTTATAATTAAAAATTGTAAATTTTCATTGCTCAACAATGAAAACGTTATTCTTTTGTGTAGTGCTCCATTTTTAATAACCCTGAACTGTCAGCTGTCACGCTGTCTTTTTTTTCCATTGGCAACACTTTACCACGCAAATGACACAAAATTCAAATCTTGCATGAATTTTGGGACACCCTCTATTTGCTTCCAACTGAAAACACATTTTAATTTCAATGCAAGCAGTAGAGTGACACAGGAAAGTTACTATATCACTTTAAGACTCAGGCTTTTTCATCTGTAAGATGAAAATAATAATAGGTACATCACTGTGATGATTAACAAAACAATGCTAATTAAATTCTTACGATAATTCTGTTACTGTCATTGTCATCATCATTGTCAGTATAAGTTTCTTCTCTCATCACTGTACTAGAAAGTCTCAGGCCCTCTCTTTTATTTATTTATTTATTTATTTATTTAAGATTTATTTATTGATTTTGACAGACAGAGAGACAGAGATAGAGAGAGACAGAGAGAACGGGGAGGGCCCAGAGCAGTCTCCATAGTTGACAGCATTAGTTTTCCATATAGTTTCACTCCACAGGTGGGTGCAGGGCTGCACAGGGCAGGAACTGGGCCAGGGGCCCCCACATAGGCCCCAGCAAGAACTAAACTGGGGACACACCCCAGTTCAGCATATGGATCTGCATGGGCCGGGGCTGGGATTCAATCCTCAGTCCCTGGGGCTTCAAAGCGAGCGCTTAACCTGCTGAGCCATCCCAGCTTCCCCAGGCTCTCTCTTTTATAATCCAGTTGGCAAAGACACATTAGTCAAATGCCAAGTATTAGAAGCAATAAACTGTCAGTCACAAAGTAGACAGATATATCCATTACAAGATCTCTTAAACATTTCATAGAAAACTGGGTCTGTGTTTTCCTCTTAAAAGATAGAGAATTTTATTAGAAGAAACATTAGGAAGAATAATTTCTGCATATAAGAACTATAAGGGCTGTCTGGAAAAAACCCAGCCATTGTCAATATAATGGAAACGGTTTGTGGTTGGATACTCTGGACAGCTCTTGTATACAAACTATGAAAAAGTTATCTTTAGAAGAAAGAAGGAAAAGAGATTCCATCCATTTTTAACAAAATAAAAATGTCTCTGTTCTCATTGTTTGTTTGTTTTTTTGATGATGAATTTGCCTCTTGAAGTTCATTAGAGCATCAAAAAATAGAATTGAACTGAATAACTAAATACTTTTGGCAAAAGTAATATTTTTTCAATGCTAACCAATTCCCTACATGTGAAAAAGAATAAAACAATTATCTCTTGCAGAGTAGTTTTGAGAATATCTTTGGCTCAACTTGTTCAAAAAAAATTTTTTATCTCTATTATGGAACGTTTCACATTTCAGGTACTGTCACTCTCTGTATGTTTTCCCTTAGATGTGAAATTTTTGAGGAAAGAAATCTCATCTTAACCATCTTTGTCTTGTTAATATTTAAAGTGCTGACCCATAAAAGAAGCTCAAAATAAACAAGAAAAGAAACATTGAATTTTAACTTATGGTACCTATTTTATTATCCTGAGAAAGCCAAAGCAAAAGTGCAAGTTAAATTGATCTAAGACCTCATCTTCAGATGTTTGAAATGTTTTGTTTTTTTTCTTTTTATCTAACATTTGTTGAAAAAATAGGCTGAGTCAAAAATAATGAAACAGACGAGTTTAATGTATTATAAGCTAAAACATTCTTTTTTTTCTTTTTTTTAAGATTTGTTTTATTGTTTTGGACAGAGACAGAAAGAGACAGAGAGAAGGAGGAGGGCCTAGAGCAGTCTCCATAGTTGTACTTCATCAGTTTTTCACATGGTTTTGTTTCACACAGGTGGGTGGGTTGGCGCAGGGCAGGGAACTGGGCTGGAGGCATCCTGCATGGGAGGCACGCCCTCTCAAGCCAAGGGCTGAACTGGGGACGCTGGGGTTGGGGGGTGGGGGGGGCAGCAAGAACTGAACTGGGGGCCTCCCACAGGGGAAGCGCACCCCAGTTCAGCATATGAGTCTGTGAGTCCACTCGGGTTGGGGCCAGGATTTGATCTTCGGTCTCTGTGTCTGCAAAGTAAGCACTTAATTCACTGAAGCATCCTGGCTTCCCTAAAACATTCTTATTATTTCTGTTTCATTTAATACTGAGATTCTTCTGCTTGTTTATTAGAGAAATTTTTTCTTTCAAAACATGAGGATAAATCAGTGACTGTTTATGAGGCTGTCTTCCTGCTTGTAGATGTGACACTCAAGTTCATGGTCATGTGTAAGTTCTCAAGATGAAAGGTGCTATTGAACTTCAACACACTGCTCTTTTATTCTAGGAATTCATAATTAGCCTTTCATTGAATTAGTTTATATGTTAAAGTTAGTGTGTGTGATGGATTTCAATCATGGTTAAGTTAAACAGTCTCTACCCTCACACTCAGAGGAATGAAAGAGCATATTATACAAGTACATGTTTTGAGAAGAGTTACTAATTACTCAAGAGAAGCTCTCCAGACAGGGAACTCCCACATACTGATGGAAACAAAAATCACTGCCTTGAAACCTTTCTAGTTCCCTAATGTTCTAAACCATGATGGGAGTTTAATTAAATTTACTTGTAACTATATTTGGGAAAACTTTATCATAACATCAGCAATATTGATTTCCTTAAGCCGATCATAGACAGCCTGACATGACTGCAAGCAAAACATTTGTATAAAGTGAATACCCTTTTGTACTCTGTAGTCTGCAAGAGAAATGAATCAATCAGAAGTTCAAAGAAAGTTTTCTAACTTCTTATTGTAATCCACCACCAGTAAGCACGGACATTTTGAAATACGAATGAGAGACTGTATGGTCATATTGAACAATTTTTCTCCCCTATATGCACATACTTTCAAGTTATTGTGTGTAACCATCATTTTAACTGAAAACTATAAAAATGGAGAAATGAGCACCAAAGGGCTTATGACAAGTTTAAAACATAAACTTGTGAAATCTAGTCACATGCAAATCTGTCCTAGTGTATCTTGAATATAGATTTATTTTTCCAAAAGCAATAACTGATTTGGAAACCTGGGATTTTATGCTTTTGTCATTTTAGAGAAGCAAAGTAGAAGATTTTCTTTCTGATTTATAAATGACATTTTCATTTGTTTTTAAATAAACCCCATCTCTCATCCATCTCAAGGAATATAGCTTCTACTTTAAATAAATAAATAGATCAATAAAAACTGCTCTTAGGACTTGTTAGGATTACTTAGGGTACAAGTGACAGGATCCCTATTTAAACTGTCACAGGGGAAGCCAGGATGGTCAGCAGGTTGAGCGCTTGTCTTACAGCCCCGGGGTCCAAGGATCAAATCCCAGGCCTCACCCTGACCCATGCGGATCCATATGCTGAACTGGGGTGTGCCCCAATTCGGCTCCCACTAGGGCAAGACCCTGGCCCAGTTCCTGCCCTACACAGCCCCACCCCCACCTGTGGAATGAAACTATGTAGAAAACTAATGACGTGCAACTATGGAGACTGCTCTGGGCCCTCTCCCTTCTCTCTGTCTCTCTCTCTGTCAAAAACAATAAAAATAACTCTTTAAACTGTCACAGACAACGAAGTGTACAGACAGCCTCGCGGGACCTTTTGTGTAATGTGAGCAGCCATGATGCCCTCCAGGGCATTCTCTCGGCCTCTCATCTTGGCTCCGCCTCTGGGGTCTGTCTCCCTTTCCCCAGGCCCAGAGCTCCTCTTGGTTCTCCAGAGCGCAAAGCAAGAAACACGGCTGCCCTTACCTTCCGAGCTTTCTAGTTTATCATCGAGGAACCCACGGAGGAACTGCTCCTGCTTCCCATTCCTATACCTGGATTTTGGTCCAAAACTATGGCTTTACAATGCTGGGGGAGGGGGCGGGGCCCGTGGACAGGGTGCTGACTGACAAGGCAAGGGTGTTCACCACAACTTTATTCAGTCAGAAGAACCTATTGAAAAGCGGAGGAATAAAGATGTATAATAGGAAAAAATGCAAGACACGCAGTGTGGGTTGGAGTGGGGACGGAGGGGGGGCGGTGGAAAGAGAGGCTGCTGAAGAGTGAGAGAGAACAAAAGAAAGACAAAAAGGAAGACAGAGAAAAGCCATGAACAGACGAATAAATCAGCTGGAGGAATCTTCACAGAGGGACAAGGACATAACATGATTAAACAAGCTACTGGGCTAATTTATGTGTAATTTTTGGCTATGGTCATGTTTTCTCATAAAGAAGAAAATGTCAAGGGTGTTAAATATATACGACAGAGTAACTTAGGTTTTAAGGGCCTTTTGTCGCTTTCAGGTGTCCCTTGATTAACTTTCAAAAGTGGCCTACTGGCTAAAATCAGAGTTCAAGTGGGACAGGTGTCAATGTCGCTTAAAATACTTGGGAAAGGCTTCATGGGAATAATTAGAATAAACTGAGTCTTGAGGGTAGGCAGGATAAAGAGAGGGAAATGGAGGGAGGATGCAGAACATGCAAATGCCTAACTCAGTGGCTTCATCCTGAGCCTCAAGACGGAAATGAGCGAGGCTCTTGCTTAGAATGATGAACTGTATGGAAGTTTCTCCTTCTGCCCTACATCCTATTCTCTCTGCGACCTGCCTCTTCGGTGATTCTCAAGCCCATTTCTCCTTGTCAGCAGCATAGTTCACGTATAGCCAGCTTGATAATCTCTCTGCAATGGACTCCTATTTGCACCCATGTCAAATAACGCATGCTTGTACTGACAAGAGTCCACTCAATTGAAGAATTGCAGAATCAACTCGGAAACAAGCCTCTTGTTTAGATTTTGATTGACCTGACACCCCCATTAATTCTCTATAAATTAAATGACCAATTCCGATTTTACCACAGTAAGACTCTTCCAAGCCAATCATTCCAGCCTTATAATTTGCTGCTCTCATCACTGTACCTGATGCTGCAAACATGCTCAACAATCACTCCTTGCTTCACCGTCTCACATACTAATCCTTCTGCCAGTTCTGTGCTTTCAATTTCCATGTGCCTGGAGAAAGCCAGATATACTTTCAGAATCACTTCAAAGTTCACTTTCTTACTGAAGTCTGTCCTAATCTCTTCCCCAACCTCTCTCATCCCAACTCAATACGATCACAGCTTCTTCTGTAATTTTTGGTAATTAAAAAAATTACCCACTCCCACCTTAATTTATATGACTTCTGTATAGGTTAATACTGTACCTGTTTCTCATTCCTTTAAGAGTGTGAAAGTGATAATAATGATATCTTTGCTATTTTACTATCTGGTATATGGACCATGAGGAGTTGGGAGTGGAAGTCCTCTCTATTTCACTATATGTATAGTGCTGTTTTTATGCTGTTGCATTTATTCTACCATGAGCATGTGTTACCTTTATAATTATTTTTTCATTAAAAATTTGGATTATTTGAGAATTCTCACTTTAGTAGGATTAAAGTTTTATACTTTAAGTCCTTTATTAGAACATCTGTTGCCACATACTTTAAGGTCAAATACCCCCAACTGCCTGTTATAATATACTGTATCTAAACATTCTGTTCAACTGCCAGTGGTCTTCAGCAACTAAACTGGTCTACCTAGAAATTACCTTTTCTATCTAATTTTTAAAATCTGAAGCTAATGGGATAAATTGTTTACATTTTTTTAATTTATATTTCAAAGAATTATTTTTACTGTTTTTGAGAGAAGGTGAGATAGAGGAGTGAGGAGGGCCCAGAGCAGTCTCCACAACTGTACATCATCAGCTGTGACATGGTTTCATTCCACACAGGTGGATGTGGGGCCATACGGGGCAGGAACCAAACCGGAGGCCTCCCGGACGTACCATCCCAGTGGTTACCAATTGCTCCGCAGTTCAGCATATGGATTTGCAGGGGCCAGGGCCAGGAATCTAACCCTACCAGGGGTGGTGAACCTTTTGGCGATTGAGTGCCAAAGTTTATGAAATAAGAGTATACTCGCTCGACTCGCGTGCCAACCCATCGAGTGAGATAGAGGTATCGATTATTTTTATGTCTATAAGAGGCATAGGATGTTTTTATAACAAAAAACAATAATTCCGCGTGCCGAAATAATTGCTCCATGTGCCACTTTGGGTACGTGTGCCATAGGTTCGCCACCCCCGCCTTAGACCTTGTGATTACGAGACAAGTGCTCAACTGCTAAGCTATCTTGGCATTTCAAATTGTTTACACTCTTTTAAATCAGTCATACTTTACTATAACCCTAGTAGACAGAACCAATTGTCTCTTTCAGGAGGGAACAGAATTCCTGATAAATGGAAAGTCTTTCTGGTGAACTTTCACATTAATGCAGATGCATGATTTCAGATGAGCTCGTCTCGTTTTAGCTTCTAAAATTAACTTGAAATTCAGTAAACTTAAGGGGTTAGCAAAGATAGATGAGTCATTCTCTTAAAAGAAGATTGTCAATGAATACTTAGAAGAGAAAAATATCTAAAGCCATTCATTGATATGGGTAAGAGAAAAAAGCAGAGAATGCAGAATATGCCCTGGATTTACCAATCATCTGAGATATAGCAGAAAGGACCAACTAAAGGAGCCAAGAGGCTCTTTGTTGAACATGCCATTTTAACACAGTCTCACTAAAGGCAAGAAGCCTTACAATACTTTCACAACAGCATCTGCTTCAGTTCTTTGATTTAAATCTTAGCTTTTCTTTGTTGCCATTTATGTTATTTGTTGTTCATAAATTCTTTCAAATTTTTTGGAAGCCATTTGAGTTTCCTAGCTTTTTGAGGAATAAATTTTGTGTATAAATTATCTGCTACCTGAAGTCATAGTTCCAAGTATTTAATATATGCCTCACTCAAGTTTAAACAATGCACCACCATCTTAGAGTTTCAAAATGTAGTGATTAGACTAATATGTTCTTTAGCATATTTGTGGTATATAAACCTATAAGTTCTGATCCTCACCACCTCATTCTCCTTCATGTGATAATTAGGCATACTCTTTCTCATACTTCTGCACAGAGTACCCCCTCTGCATTGCCCACCTTACCTAATAATGATAAAGAAAAACCTGGTTGATTGCTGACCACTGGATAACACAAACTCATTTCCAGATGCATGTAAAATAAACTTCTCCTTATCACCAACACCTTCAACTTGGTACAAGAGGAATACATGTTTACTGATTTCTCCCTCCTACACTGAAAACCAAAGGCAAAGAACAAACTTTGCACTAGACTAATAGCATCTCTGTCGTCAACATAAATTGATTGAGACCAACAGACTTAACCATTGGCAGAAAGAAAGCTCTCTGGTCACGGTGTTTTGTGATGAAGAATAAGCCATGTCTGCTGATGGCCTAGAACATTCTCATGATTTTATAAATAGGCTACAAAGGTGCAAATTTGATTTCTGAAAACTTTTAAAACACAAGATGCTTATATCAGTTCTCTGTGACTTTACCCTTCCTCTTTTCCCTTTCAGCTAATGATTCTTCACCTCCCCTCAGATGGATATTATACCTCCAGAGATACCTGGTCAGCATTGTTTCCTAGGTATCTTTACTCTCAGGGTTCATTATATTTGTAAATCTTCTATTATTGCTTGAAAACATTTATACCTACTCCTCACAAGGGGTTGAATGTGAAATATATTGAGCTCTTAGAAAAAAATAGGTCAAAATGACCATTAAATTCATCCCTCAATTCTAGAAAGTCTGAAAGGCTTCAAAAAGATTTGGATGGATTTGTGAATGACAGACATAAATGGTTACAGAGGAAAGATGGGATTTTTAAATCAGGTGGCATCAAGTTAATGACAGCTGTTACTTTTCAGTTATCTAGCTTATAATTTGGTTTCATCATAGTTACCTACAAATTATAGAATGCACTGAAGTCTACCCATCCACCTGTGCATAAACACCCATGCTTGTGACCAAAAATGTCATTAATATAACCGTACCGAAGTTGAACAGTCACCCTTAAGTAGCAAGGAAGGCAATAAAACCTGAATTTATTTTATTTCCTCCTTTCTTCCTTTCAGCCTAAATAAAAAGTTTTCATATTATTAAGCTTATGTAAGCTATATTTTTGGCTATAGAATTAAGTGGGTAGCAGTATAGAAATCAACCTACTAAAAATAAACATGGAAATATGGGTGCCATGTCTTGTCATTCAGTGAAAGGTATTGTCATCCATTCATTATTTCTACCGTAAGACTCTACAGAGATCTTTCTTTTTTTAATATACTTTTTTATATTTATTTTTGACAGAGAGAGAGAGAGAGAGATACAGAGACAGAGACAGAGAGAGAACTGAACTGGGGGAGCTCCCAGTTCAGCATATGGGTCCGCACGGGCCGGGGCCGGGATTTGATCCCCGGTCCCCAGCACTGAGGCATCTCGGCTTCCCCGAGATCTTTTTGTTTTGTTTTATTTTTATTTTTTTATTTTTTTATTTTTATTGTTAAATTTATTGGGGTGATATTGATTGGTAGTAATTAGATAGTTTCCCGATGTGCCAATCCACATCACATCACCCATGCATTGCGCTATGCGCCCACCTCCCAGAATCAAGTCCCCCTCTACCACCATATATCCAATGCCCACTCCCACCTCCCCCCACCACTCTCCCTCCCCCCTCCTCCGCCTCTCCAGGTAACCACCAAACTATTGAGTGTGTCCATAATGCTGGTGCCCACTCCCACCTCCCCTCCCTCCCTCCTTCCCCCCTCCTCCCCTTCCCTCAGGCAATCACCTAGCTACTGAGTGTGTCCATAGGTCTCTCTAGAGAGATCTTAAAGAGTGATTTGTAAGTTCTTATTACGAGGTCTTGTGCCATTACAAAATGTTCATAACATTTGGCACAATGTAGAAACAATGTCAGGAACAGTGGAAGGCAGAAAGTCTGGCAAAGCTGCCTATCACGATTTACTTGAACTCATAAAGCTCCAGAGGTAGCAAAGTGTCTAGAGACAAATATAGATTGCTTTGCAGTTCACTCCAAGTGTGAAATAATAAAATGAGGCTAAGTTTAAGACTCTGCTATATGGCATATTAACTAAATTATCTTGGGAAAGTCACCCATTTTAAATCTCTTTGTCTTTATTCATTAAATAGAGACAATGCTACTTATCTCTCATGGTCAATGAGTATCACATGGTACATATGTGTATGACAATCTTCCAAAAATGACTAACTACAATTATGAATATTACCCTTAAGTCACTGAGCATGTGTCCCAGGGTCTTCTTCAGGGAGCTGAATCCTGATTTCAGAAGTTCAAGCATTGAGTAGTAAAGCAAAAAGTGTTAAGATAACAAAGAGCTTGATCTCTTTGATCTCATACCATTTTATTTATTTATTTTTTGTCCTCTCCATCCTCTTAGCCTGGTTAGAGCTATAAACATGAGAAGGTTAAGCTCCCTGAGTCTAATCACTATCAAAGAGGTTTCAGATACAGAAAACAGTCAAGACCAGAAGCGAGGGTGTGCTGAGTAAGGAAATCCAGTGATGCCTTGGAATTCAAACTTAATCCATCCCATTTGAGTTCCAAACTGTTTGAGTCCCAAGGCAAGAGTGGGTGTTCAGATAAAGATAGAGGGCCGTGCAGTAGATACATCCCACATGAACAACATGTTGGCATTCAGATGCCAAAGCAGTGTTCGGATTCTGAGGCAAAATTTGCTTGATTTTTTCTTTTTTTTTTTTATCTTTTCACATTTATAGAGAGAAATTATCTTTTTGTCTTCAGTGCATAGTTATTTCTATTTTACTTTTTGACAGATAGAGAGAGAGACAGAGACAGAGACAGTTAGAGAACCGAACTGTGGGAACTCCCCAGTTCAGCACGTGGGTCCTGCCTGGGCCGGAGCCGGGATTCGATCCTCG
>PVKE010039577.1:0-14958 GCA_004027555.1 Craseonycteris thonglongyai
AACTGTGGGAACTCCCCAGTTCAGCATGTGGGTCCTGCCTGGGCCGGAGCCGGGATTCGATCCCCGGTCCTCATGGCCTCAAAGCGAGCGCTCAACCCGCTGAGCCGTCCCGGCTTTCCCCAATTTTATTGTTTTTTGACAGACAGAGAAGGGGGAGGGCCCAGAGCAGTCTCCATAGTTGTACGTCATCAGTTTTTGACATGGTTTTATTCTACACAGGTGGGTGGGAACTGGGCTGGGGGGCTCCCACATGGGAGGCATGTCCCCTCGAGTCAGGGGCCAAACTGGGGGGTGAGAACTGAACTGGGAGCCTCCTGCATGGGAAACAGACCCCTGTTTAGCATGTGGGTCCTCACGGGCTGGGGCTGAGATTTGATCCTTGGACTCCGGGGCTGCAAAGCGAGCGCGTAACCCGCTTAGCGTAATCCCCTTCTTTCTTGTGTATACTGCTAAACTAGTAAGTACTGCATTCTTCGTAACTAGCTTAGGTGTATACTACTCTAAATTTTGCCTTTGACCAAGTCTAGAGCATTAGATCCCAAAACATGGCTAAGTTTATGAGGTATAAGATAACAGGAGGGGAAGCCGGGATGGCTCAGTGGGTTAAGCGCTCACTTTGCAGCGCCGGGGACCGGGGATCGAGTCCTGGCCCTGGCCCGTGCGGAACCATATGCTGAACTGGGTGCTCCCCTGGTTCAGTTCTCTCTCTGTCTCTGTCTCTGTATCTCTCTCTGTCAAAAATAAAAATATATTTAAAAAAAAAGATAACAGGAGCTACTAATACTTATTATTTCTAAGTTATATGCCTATTTCAGCTAAACATTTATTCTTAGACTCCTTTCTAGTTTGTAGTCAAAGTAACTCTTGGAATCTTTTTTTTTTTTTTTAATTTTTTTTTTTTTTTTTTTGTTTTTGACAGAGAGAGAGAGAGGGAGAGAGAGAGATAGAGACAGGGAGAGAACTGAACTGGGAGAACAGCATATGGGTCCGCACGGGCTGGGGCCGGGATTCGATCCTCGGTCCCCAGCACTGCAAAGTGAGCGCTTAACCCACTGAGCCATCCCGGCTTCCCCACTCTTGGAATCTTAACAAATAAAAGAGCATGGACTTGAGCTCAGATCTGGTTCTTGGCCATTTCACCTTTTGACAGTATAAGGGGAGGTTCTGTTTCCTTGTCTGGTTTAGGGGTTGGCCCCTCAAATAAGAACATGTGTAAAATGGCTCAGTGTACTGGCAGGTGCTAATTTATCGAGATAGTTGTTGATTAGAATAAGAAGGGAAGGACACTTAATCCCCAAAACCTGGTTCTCTGCACTAGCTTGGTGATGCTGAAGAACTGCACCTTCGCTGTGAACTTTTTTTATTGATAGTGGCTTTTCTTCTTGTTTCTTTTTTTCTTTAAACAGCTGAAGTCTCACCTAGCCCCAGGATTACAAGGCAAACCACCAGACAGACCACTATCACCTCTCATTTTTCAAGGGGGTCAGTATATAATGAATTGACAGCCACCTTTTCTAGGGCCAACTGTTTGGTAAAACATGGATGGAATTGGCAATTCTGACATCCACATTGCTTTGGTTTTCATTTTGCGGTTTTGTTCATTAGACATTCATGAACAGTATTTCTGAATACCTCATCTATTTTTACTCACCCTAGGAAACTTCAGATATATATAAAATTATTGAGGATAGTAAAATGAACTCCCAAGTTTATTTCATCTATATCTGTACATTCTAACTGGATTACTCCAGTGCATTACAACTCCATATATCCCCATGTCTCCCCAGCTGGAAATAAATTCCAGATGTGTTATCTTATCCATAAATATTTCAGTAGATTTCTAGATGATGAGGCCTCTTTCTCTGATGAAATTTTTATTAATTTTTTCCCTATAATTGGTAATACTTAGTAAACAGTCTCTTGAAAAGACAAAATATAACCAATACTATTTCATGCCTTATAAAGTGTAACAATTCTTTACTATCAAACATAGAGCCAGTATTCATATTTCTCCATGTGTAGCAGGCAAACTGCATTTGATTGATTTGCTCCTTAAGCCTTTCAAGTAATAGATTCCTTTTCTAATTTTCTTAACCATTTATTTGAAAAAAAACTAGGTTGTTTGTCCAATAGAATTTCTAGATCTAGCTGACTGCATCCTCATGGCGGTTAATGTATTCCCTTGTTTCCATTTTCTGTAAACTGGTATTTGAGTCTAGAGGGTTGATCAGATTTCAGCTTCATTTTTTCGAGACTTCATAAATGGCTCTTCAGGTTTCCATCAGAGGCATGCAGTGTCTCTTTTGTGATACTAGCACAGCAAAGGATCAACATCTAGATCCACAATTTCTTACGGTTTGCAAATGGCGATATTCTAAACCTGTCACTCAAAGAAACATTGAATTTGAAGGCTCTTTCAATAGCCTAGCAATGAGGGCTTCTCGGTGGGAACACGGCGTCTATGCCCTGAATCTGCCCTACAGAGGGTGGGAGGCTTGTAAGTGATTCCATGCCCTCCATAGGCTCGGGTATGGCTGAGCTAATAGTTGGCTTTACTGTGTTTGACAGCCCTGCTAAGCGGAAACCCGGAGATGACCCTGAAAGACCAACATTGAGCGATTCTGCCCACGAAGAAGAAAAAGACCAGGTAGGGCTGGCTCTTTCAGATTTCTTCAGTCTGCCTTTTTTTTTGTTTTTTTTTTTTGGTACATTTACTGATAATTGTGACTTTATACTTACTCTGTCTAAATGGACTTAAGTTACAAAAAAAGTGTCAAGAGTGTATCCCTGGACCCTGAGCAATAAAAAATTTATCACTGTTAGATCCAAGGTCTCTGTAGGCCCTGCCACTCTTGAGGCAGCCCTGTAATGTCAGAGTCTGTTCCCTCTTTTGTTGTCCTTTCCAGCTCTGTAGCTGATAAGAATTAATGACAATCAAACCAGCAGATGTGACATGTTTAAGGCATTTGCTTCTGATGTTTGATAAGTACCCTTCCCACATCTAATTTCTCTATAAAAGCAGAGAATTCTACAGTTGTTAAATGTAGTGTAATAATGCTGCTTAGACTTCCTAGGTTAGAAAAGTGGTGGCTCACTGAAGACCTTTGATAGAAAAATATGTCAATCTCTGGTTCTGTCCCATGTGACTTAAGGAGAGCCAAATTTACATAATACCAGATGATCACACGCTATCAGTTTTTGCCACACAGAATTAGCTATGGAAGTTGAAGGGAAGTGTAGATAGGCATTTACTACTTACACATAAACCTAACTACCACCTAGTAAAGATGAGTTTCCATGGTTTATTCTAAGCATGGTTTCTCAACCATGGCACTATAGATTTGAGGGGATGGGTAATCTTTTGCTATGTGTGGGAGGTCCTATGCACTGTAGAGTGTTTAGCAGCATCTTAGACCCTTACCAACTAGATTCTGGTAGCATCCCTCCTCTTCCCTCCCAATTGTGACAACCAAAATCATCTTCAGATATTGCCAGATGTCCCATGAGGAACAAAATTGCCCTGGGTGAGAAGCACTGGACTTGGGTCACTTGGGGGTCACTGGGATACCAGTATTATTGAGGCAAGCTTGACATCCTGTTGTAGGACACACTAATTCTCCTATCACTTCATTCTTGGAAATGGGGTGTCTCACTATTCATGGTCTTTATTCAGGTATCTGTTGTTAGGTTTAGTCAGACTACCCACTCAAGTGGAAAACTGAGGCACAGAGAGAACCAGCTTGTTCAGGTCATGTAGCAATGTTTTTTTCCTCCTAGAAAGAATTATTACAGGTGAAAACAAGCTGGCTCTTGTAATATTGATAACTTTTTACAAATGTACTAGCTTTAGAGTTGTTTCCTTCACTCTGACCTTTTGGAGAGCTTACATAGTCTGTTTGTCTGGCTTCTAAAGAAACACCAGAAGCCAATTTACTCGCAGTGTGTGAGGCTTTGAGGGCCTTCATGGATAAGCACTTGTATTATAGAAACAATGTTTATTCCAATATGCTAGAGTAAGTCTTAGTGTACCAAACTAGTGTTACAGATGGCATTTGGTCAAATAACTGGTAAAACAGAGAATCTTAGAGTCTTGAGAATTTGTTTTAAAAAGGATTACATATATCTAGTAAAACTTCACATAGTACAAAAGGATGTGCAGTACATGGATCTCTATCCTACACCTTCTCCTTGACTCTCCAGTTTGCCTTTCTTAGAGGTAAGCATTTATCTGTTTTTTCTATATTGTTCCAGGTGACATGTGTATGTATAGATAATTAGTATATTGTATTGGTATAAAATCTAGATTAGGATTCTTCAGAGAAATGGAACTAATTGGACATCTGTCTATGTATATACGTATATGGGAGATTGATTTTAATTCAGGATTTTTCAGACAATCAGAACCAATAGGATGTCTGTGTATTACATGTGTATATGAGATTAATTTTAAGTGATTGGTTCATGTGATTATGAGGCTGGCAAGTATGAAATATGCAGGGCAGGACTACAGGCTGGAGACCCAAAGAAGAGCTGATGTTGTAGCTTCAGTCTGAAGGCAGACTGGAGGCAGAATTACATATGCATATACATATAGATACACATACACCCATATTCAGATTTTTAAAATGTTTTATATAGTACAGAGATTTGTCCAACTTTCCCCAGAGGTAACATCTCACCTAACTGTAATAACAGTAGTCAAAATCAGAAAACTGACATTGCTACAATCTGCAGACTTTATTCAGATTTCACTAGTTTTCATAAGTATGTGTGTATAGTCACATGTATCCAGTATGAATTTGTATAACTTCTACCTCAAACAAGATACAGATCTTTATCATCACCACAATATTTTTATCCATTTTAAATATATAAATACAGCTGTCCGGCAGATGGCAAATATTGTCAATTTAGGGAACCTAATATACAAGGTTATTCATCTGAGAAGACCTTGTGTCGAGCTTGTCATCATCACTATCTGATGTGAATCCCAAATTACTGTTTTGGTTTTTTTCTAATATTAAAGAATTCCTGACACAAGGTGGACGATCTCTGATCTTTCTTGCAGCCACACTAGGCAATCTTCAGTATGCAGACATGTGCTGAGCCAACTCCTGGGCCTGTACTTTTGTTTTGAGAAAGGTGGAACATCATACCAGAGGAGCTGGTTGCCCAGATCTTCCCCAAACCCAGATCCCCCTTTCCCATCCTCTTTAATCCTATCAAGTGTATTTACTTAATGCTTTGACTTAATGTTTTTTGTTTTGATATTCCTTTGAAATACTGTCTTTTTCTTTTCTTGCCTTCTTTTCATGTAGGAGGAAAAGAGACGTCGAGTTATATCCAGAGAACTGTAAGAATAACTAATATACCTTTTGTTCTGTGCAATGTATAATCTTTTCCTTTAATTTTTTTTTTTTTTATTTTGAGAGAAGGTGAAAAAAAGAGAGAAGTGGGGAGGGCCCAGAGCAGTTTCCATAGTTACACATCATTAGCTGTGACATAGTTTCATTCCACACCAGTGGATTTGGGGCCACACGAGGCAGGAACCAAACCAGGGGCATCCCACATAGGAAGCAAGAACCTCCACCACCATCCTAGTGGTTACCAGCTACACTGCAGTTCAGCACATGGGTTTGTACGAGCCAGGGATTGGACTTGATCCCCAGACCTGATGGTTACAAGGCAAACGCTCAACCTGCTGAGCTATCCTGGCATCCGTATAATCTTGATTATTATAATGCCTTCACAAGTGTTAAAAAAAAACTTTATAGTGAGTTGCCATAGTGACCATACATAGTTTAAGGATGCTGAGTTTGGGGTCACATCATAACCTTTTGGTTCTGGTAGAATTCTCATTGCAGAGGATGAATTGAATACATCTGGTAGTTATCAAAACCAAATCTAAAGGTCATTTACATATGAAATGTTAAAGTAGCATGTGCCTTTCAGGGTTCTTAAGGTAAAGATCCATTTTGGGGTAGGGAGAAGGAGGCCCTTATGAAAACTGTTTCCAGGGGAGGAGTCTATGAAAGTCACCCTTGGGGTATGTTATTTTGCTTGACAGAGTTCCTAGACCGCTCCCTGCAGAAGAACCGGAAAGAGTGAAACCAGGAACACCCATGGAAGAGGAAAAAGAAAGAGATGAAAAAGTAAAGCCTGGTCACCTCCAAGTTTGTCATTTCTACCTTAATCTCAGAGTCCCCATTTGGTTCTAGGAAAGGGGTAAGGGGGTGGGAGTGTGTAGGAACAGAATGACTTTCACTAATGATTAAAATAACCTTGACTTTAACTAAAACACTTTTTTTTATTGTTAAATTTATTGGGATGACATTGGTTGGTAACTATTAGATAGTTTTCAGGTGTACGAATCTACATTACATCACCTATGTATTGCATTATGTGCTTACCACCCAGAATCAGCTCTCCTTCCCTCACCATATAGCTAGCTAGTGCCCACTCCTAATCCCCCCACCCCCCGCACACTCCCTCCCCCATCCCCCCTTACCCTCAGATAACCACCATACTATTGAGTGAGTCCATAAATTTTTCTTTCTTTGTAAAATACTTTTTGAAATCATTTTTCTGGTGGTTCTCCTCTTGGAAGGTGAACTATATAGCTGTGAGGATAGTAAGTACATCAGTGGTAGACCTGCATCAGCTGGACCTTTGCTATTTCATTAATCATAGAGCTTTAGACTGTTCCCTTACCTGCCTGCCTCTCTTGCTCACAGGGTCTTTGTGAAGATCTCATTTTTAAACGTGAGCTACAAGATTATATAACATTATCTAGATGTAAAGTTGTATTTTTAACTGAGTAGACCTCCAACTTTGTAAAATCAGAGTTTAATGTTTTCTGAAACAGATGTACCTACCACCTGAAACCCCTTGAGGAGTGAGTGGGAGAGGAGATGAAGGTCTACTACTAGAAGTTTTACCATTAGACAGCACTTTCCCAAATGACAAAGGGCTGACATTGGGTGGCCGCAGGTGATGGAGAAATTTTGGTTTTCATGTTAAGACATGGATTAGAAGTTTCTTAAAATTATTGTGATGGTTGGTAAATACCTTTATGAGGAGCCTGTTAAAGGATGAGTGTCTATTATTTTGCTGTAATGGAGGATCAGTTAAGATGTATGCTAATTCTGAACCATTTGTTACTTGAAAATAGCCTTTTTTTTTTTTTTTTTTTTTAAAGATTTATTTACCGGTATTGTTTTTGACAGAGAGAGATACAGTCAGAGACAGAGAGAAGGGGGAGGGCCCCGAACAGTCTCCATAGTTGCACATCATTGGTTTTTCCACATAGTTTCATTCCACAGGTGGGAGGGGCTGCACAGGGCAGGAACTGGGCCGGGGTCTTGCCCCAGTGAGAACTGAACTGGGGGCACTCCCCAGCTCAGCATATGGGTCCGCACAGGCCAGGACCGTGATTTGATCCTTGGTCCCTGGGGCTGCAAAGTAAGCGCCTAATCCACTGAGCCATCCTGGCTTCCCCGAAAATAACCTTTTAATTAACCTTTTTCATGCTTTGAGTGAGACTAAAGTTACTTCCTGGTAGTCAGACTCCCAGGATCTGTTCTTTTCTTTTTTTTTTTTTTTAATGATTTTTTTATTGTTTGAGAGAAGGTGTGAGAGAGAGAGAATGGGAGAGAACCCTGAGCAATCTCCATAGTTGTACGTCACCAGCTATGACATAGTTTCATTCCACACAGGTGAATCTGGGGCTGTGTAGGGCAGGAACTGAACTGGGGGCCTCCTGCAGGGCAGGTACCAGGTGCACCACAGTTCAGTGTATGGGTTTGCATGGGCCAGGGCTGGGATTCAATAACCAGACCTCATGGTTGCAAGGCAAGTGCTCAACCTAGCATGTCTCCCAGGATTTCCATAATAGGAAGATTTGCAGCATGTTTCTTCTTAACACCACTGACCTTTGTGGTCTCTTTACAAAACGTGGAGTTTATGGGGCTGAATTTGACTTCAGCAGTTTTTTGGAGGGGTATGTTTAGCTCTTTAAATTTGGGCTCAAAACGATGTGCTGTCTCTGTTTGAGGTGGAACTCTTGTCCATATTGTGTTATCCTACTTAGTTCCTTTATAGAGTCCTAGTTTTGATATAAAGTTACTATCTATGTGGTTTTCAACACTTACTTATAACAGGTGACAGGAGGATTTGGGGGTGAATACTTCAACTGTAGGATCTGTCCTCTAATAAGAGTTTCTTTAATTTTCTGCCTACTTAACCCACACACAAAAATTTACTATCTTGAAGGTGGATAATTTTTACTACCACCAATTAGACTATAGGATCAGTTTAAGTATTTTATTTTATTTTTTTTTAAGATTTATTCTTAATTGTTTTTTTGACAGAAAGAGAGAAGGGGGAGGGCCCAGAGCAGTTTCACTCCACAGGTGGACATGGGGTTGCGCAGGACAGGAATTGGGCCAGGAGCCTCCCGCATAGGCCCCGGCAATAACTGAACTGGGGGCACACCCCAGTTCAACATATGGGTCTGCACGGGTCAGGGCCGAGATTAGATCCTTGGTCCTCGGGGCTGCAAAGCGAGCGCTTACCTGCTGAGCCATCCCAGCTTCCCCTAAGTATTTCATTTTTATTGAACACTTTAATAGAAAGATCAAGACCAAATGGGGAAAAATTAACTAGTTTTTTTTCCCCCCACGCTTAGGAAAAGAGACTCAGAAGTCAAACCAAAGAACTGTAAGTATAGTTAACATGCCTTTGTACTTTGTATTTTGGAACTTAATTGTTAAAATAGTGTTCTCGTAAAAATAATCGATTGGACAGACCATTAGGTGCATTAATTTTGTGGGTGAGTTCCATTTGTGGAAGGTCAGAAAGCTGAGGTTAGCTGAATCTCAGCTGACCTTGTTGACCCCGGGCCCTTCCTCAGCCAGTAGTCATATAGCAAGCAGTTAAACAGTGGTGGTTAAAGGGCACTGAATGAGTAGCTATGTCCATTACCCATAGCTATGGAAACACTGTGTAACCAATAGCCCCAAACTCAGTGGCTTAAGATAGTAAGCATTTATTGAGCTCAGGTGTCTACAGCTCTGTGGCTGTCGTTGATCTTGGTCATGCTTGGTGTGGACAACAGGGCTGACCTGCTCCTACCATACGATTTGGCCAGCCTGGGTGCAATCTCATGGCAATGGCAGAGTGTGAGGGCAGAGGTGAAAAGCGGCACTTTTTCAAGCTTCTGCTGACATGCATTTGGCTGAAGCTAATGTTGAGATTGGGCTTACCTCTGAGGGTATGCAGAACTTGGAACCAAGTGTCAGGGCCCTGGCAGAGGGGTTGGTGAGGATCCTATGAGTTCAGACTGCACATCCGACCAGCACTTGTTTACCTACAGGGTTGGCCTTGGGCCACACACTTGCCCTATAGGTAGGAGTCCCATCAGGTCACAAGAAATCAGTGGAGTCCTATCAACATTTGTATGAAATTATTATTATTATTTTAAGATTTATTTTTATTGTTTTTGACAGAGAGAGAGAGAGAGAGAGATACAGAGACAGAGAGAAGGGGGAGGGCCCAGAGCAGTCTCCATAGTTGCATATCATTGGTTTTTCCATAGTTTCATTCCACAGGTGGGCGTGAGGCTGCGCAGGGCAGGAACTGGGCCTGGGGTCTCACCCCAGTGAGAACTGAACTGGGGGCACATGGGCCGGGGCCGGGATTTGATCCCTGGTCCCTGGGGTATGAAGTTATTATTGATGGCACTTCTTCTTTTTTTTTTTTTTTAATTGTTTTTGACAGAGAAGGGGGAGGGCCCAGAACAGTCTCCAGAGTTGCACATCATCGGTTTTTCCACATAGTTTTGTTCCACAGGTGGGCTTGGGGCTGCACAGGGCAAGAGCGGGGCCAGGGTCTCGCCCCAGTGAGAACCGAACTGGGGGCACTCCCCAGTTCAGCATGAGTCCGCCCAGGCCGGGACCGGGATTTGATCCTCGGTCCCCAGAGCTATAAAGTGAGTGCTTAACCCACTGAGCCATCCTCTGTGATCATAAGTTGTGAGGTGATAAATGCCTTTGGGTTTCTCACAACGAAGTCTTGCCCTTCAGATGGGAAAGATGATCCATGCTCTCACCCAGGGAGGAGACCATGTATAGGTCCTCACTGGGCTGTTTGCAGTGGCGTTAGGCCCCTGGAGCTGACTAGGTTGTGTCTTTTGGTTTATGACAGAATACCTAAACAGAAGTCTAAGGAGGAGCTTGGCAGAGAAGCAAGACCCGGAATTCAGGCTGAAATGGATGAAAGAGACGAGAAAGTAATGACTGAATCTTTGTTACTGAACTTTATTCTATGTTCCCGTTTGGTTGGAAGAAATGGTGTGAGACAGTTCTGGGTTCAAATCCAGTCTTACTTGCCCATGGGGTGACTCTGGGCAAATGACCTTGTCCTCGTCGGGGTGCTGGTAGTTGTCACTGCATGTCAGTGCCTGACACATAGTGAGCATTCATTCAGTTGTTTATACATAATGGTGAAGAGAGCTGTGTATACCTTGACTATTTGGAACCAGCTTCTCAAGTTTTTTTATTTTTATTTATTTATTTATTTTTGACAGAGAGAGAGAGAGAGAGAGAGAGAGAGAGAGAGAGAGAGAGAGAGAGAGCGAACTGAACCAGGGGAGCTCCCAGTTCAGCATATGGTTCCGTGCGGGCCGGGGCCGGGATTCGATCTCCGGTCCCCGGCGCTGCAAAGTGAGCGCCTAACCCACTGAGCCATCCCGGCTTCCCCTGGAACCAGCTTCTCTTAAGATCCTCTCTACCATGAAGGCATGACGTGTGTCAACCCAGATATGTGTGTCAGTTATGCCTTGGCTTTACTAGCCAGTCCACTCAGTTCTAAGGCTATCTCCCCCCATTTCCACCAGCCTCCTCACCTCCAATTCAGCTAAGTAAACATGTTTTAGGGTTTAAATAATAAATACTGAGACAAGGCTAGGCCTGCGTAAAAGTACGGGATAGCAAGGTTATCCACAGGTCTGTCCTGCTACTTGAACTTTAGGGAGGGTATATATCTGCTTGGGGCTGCAGTACAGGAACCTTGAGCTCCTAAAGCAGTTTCATCCTGTTTGAGAGAGGCTGAGCCAGGGTAATCTGGGATTGTCTCTGTGGTCTTCTGTTGAGATCTAGAGAGTGGAGCCTGAGGTCACAGACTTAAACTGGGTCATGAACATTTTCACTTCCAAACTGGTTGGTGATGAGTGTCCATTCTTATCTTATGGCAGATGACTCTTTTGGTGTCCCCTCCAGCTTGCTCTAACATCTTAACTCTCACCTTTTATGTCCAGATATTGTTACCTTCCTATCAGTACTTGCCCTTAGATCTAGAGAGATCTTAGTGGTGTCATCAAACCATCCATACTCCTTGGACTGGCAGCACTTTTGCCTTTTAAATACTGCTGTCTTCTATTTTAATAGATCCATTCATTGATTTGTTTCTGTGTAAAAATGAGCTATATTATCAGAAAGGTATTTTTTTGACTGCAGGCTCAGAAGATACTAGATTATATAGAATAAGGAATTGGTAACAGAGTTGGAAATTCTTATTTTTAATTAATTTTCCATAGTAGATTTCAAGTCATGCTATCATTTCTCACCTACTGTTTTAATGCCTATCTGTGAAGTCCTTCACCTCTGACTAGATGGCAGCTGCCTTTATGGGCATTTTGGCCAACATAACCAACATTACTATAATATTCCCTTCTACACTGAGCTTTCCTGGGATGGGTTGGCAGAGTATGGCCCACAGGCCAAATTCGGCCATCTGCCTATTATAAGGTTTTATTGGAATACAACCTTGCCTTTTCATTTACATATTGTCTCTTGTTGCTTTTGTGCTACAGTGACAGAATTGAGTAGTTGTGACACAGACCATGTGGCTTGCAAATCTGAAAATGTTTGCTTTTTGGCCCTGTACAGAAAGTGTGCCAACTCCTAGTCAACTCGTTGGGGTAGGGAGCTGAGTTAAAAATTTTAAGCCTTATCTTTACCTTGTGGTCTGCCCAGATTTTCTTGTTCTCTAGTTCCACAGTGCTGTGATAACTAACTGATACTTCAGGTTTGGTCTAGCTCTTTCTCAGAGGCTAATTTCTCCCCCTTTATATCTCCACCCCGTTTCCCCCTCTCAGGATGAAAAGAGGCACAGAAGTCAACCCAAAGATCTGTAAGTGGTTTAAATGCTTGCACTTTTGTGCTGTGCTTTGTGTAATTTCAATACTGAAATAACTGTTCTAGAGAACTGTGATGATGTAGAGGTTTACAGCAAGTTTCTTATGCTATTGGAAGATTAGATCAATTGGGGTAGGGTTGGATGAAAAGCCAAACTCTGGGCCCTGTATTTTCCTTCTGCCCTCTGCCACTTCAGCAGCACTGCTGTCGCTGCACAGAGTCACATGTGTCTGTTAGTGTCCGGCACTTATCAGGCCCCCCCCACATCTGAGGGTCACATGGGGCTTCTGAAAGCCTTGTTTCAGGATTACAAGTTAGCGACATGCCTTTAGAGCCACTTTGACAAGGGAGTTCTTTTCTGCATGGGAAGAAAGAACCTATTTCCCAGATGTATTCTAAATACTTTGCTTTTTGATAGAGAGGCATTAGTTTGTAGTTTTTGATGCAAGTTGGTGATAGGGTTAGTTTTTCTGAGCTAATATTTGGCATATATTTGTTTACCCAACAGAGCTGCCAAACGGAGACCTGAAGAAAAAGAACCTGAAAGAGTAAAACTACAAGTTTCTGATGAAAAAGATGAGGATGAAAAGGTAAGGCCTGGTTTTTTTTATACATCTTATCCCTGGAATGTTAGTGACTTTTTTAACATTAACTTTTTGTTATAGAAATATTCAAGCACACTTAAAAGTAGGCAGAATGGAATTGCAAACCTTCATGTTCTCTTCCAACCTTCCACAATTATCAACTTGTGACCAAACATATTATAGCCAAGTCCTACTCATTCTCCTTACCCTCCCTTCACCCCAATGATAAACAAATCCCACATCTATTACTAAAATATTTATGGAAGAACTACTTGTAAAAGGGAAGGACTCTTTAAACATTATCATAAATCCTATAATCATAACACAATATCATTATTTAGTCTGTGTTTAGACTTCCCTGATTTTCTCTATCGTTCTTACTGTTTGTTTGTTTGAATCAGGGTCCAGACAAGGTCTGTACAGTGTATTTGCTTGATATTTATCCTGTCTCACTGCAGTTTCTCCCCTCTTATTTGCAAGATATGAAGGGACTGGCTTAGCTGTAGAGTTTTTGGATTTTGGATTTTGCCATTTGCACTCCTCTTGTGTTTAGCATCCCTCCAGCACTGTCTCCTGCAAACTGATAGTCCCAGATGCAGGTCTTCTGTCATTTTCCAGAGGACTTGTGAGGTGGTGCCATATGCTTCCTGTTGCACCACACTAGAAAGCACAGCTGTCTTTTTGTGGTGTTAAGACCGATCACTGGGCTCGGGTGCTGTCTGCCCAATTCATCCATATAAAAGCCCCCTCAGTTTTTCACCTAATGTTTTTAATAGTCTTTTTTTTTTTTTAATATATTTTTATTTATTTTATTTTTGACAGAGAGAGAGAGAGAGAGATACAGAGACAGAGAGAGAACTGAACTAGGGGAGCTCCCAGTTCAGCATATGGTTCCACACGGGCTGGGGCCGGAATTCGATCCTTGGTCCCCTGCGCTGCAAAGTAAGCGCTTAACCCACTGAGCCATCCCGGCTTCCCCTTTTTTTTTTTAATATATTTTTATTTATTTATTTTATTTTTGACAGAGAGAGAGAGATACAGAGACAGAGAGAGTTAATAGTCTTTAATTCCATTATTTATCTAGGAGTCACCACTTTGCAACTATCATTCCTTCATTTATCCATAATATGAAGGCTGTATGGAAAATGTCCAGCCATGTAACTGTTCTTGTCATATTGAGAATGTCTAGACTTTTTCCAGAATGTGTGGACTTTTTCCAGACAGCCCTCAAAGTTCTAGAAACAAGTTCCCTTTATATTAGTCTGCTCAGTCTGCCAGAACAAAATACCACAGTCTGGTTGGTTTAAACGACAGACATTTATTTTTTTAACAGTTATGGAGACTGGAAAACCAAGATCAAAGTGCCGACAGGGTTAGTTTTTGGTGAAGCCGTTCTTCCTGGCTTGCTGAAGACCTCATTGGGCCCTTGTGTGGCCTTTCCCTGTGAGCACAGAGGAAGAGTGAGTTCTGGTGTCTCTTATAAGGACTTCAATAGTCTATTGGATTAGGGCCCCACCCTTATGACCTCTTATAACCTTAGTTACCTCCTTAGAAACTCCATCTCTAAATAGTCACATTTGGATTAGGTTGTCAACGTATTAATGGGGGGGGGGGGAACGACACAATTCTGCCCAGAGTACCCCTCATCAATTATTTACTTAAGGTACCACTAGTATAGAAAGGCTAAGGGGATTTAAAAAAATTGATCTGAGGTGTTTTTTTTTTTTGGGTTTTTTTTTTTTAAGATTTATTGTTTGAGAGAAGAGGGGAGGGCCCAGAGCAGTCTTCATAGTTGTATGTCATTAGCTTTCAATATAGTTTCACTCCACAGGTGGGTGCGTGGCTGCACAGGGCAGGAACTGGGCTGGGGGCCTCTCTCATGGGAGGCACACCCCCATGAGCTGGGGACCTGTTACATGAGAAGCACGACTGGGGTGGGAGTTGAACTGGGTCCTCCCACATGGGAAGCTTGCCCTGGTGAGAACCGAACTGGGGGCACACCCCAGTGCAGCATATGGGTCTGCACAGGCCCGGGCCGGGATTTGATCCTTGGACCTTGGGGCTGCAAGACGAGCGCTCAACCCACTGAGCCATCCTGGCTTCCCCCCCATTTTTTAAAAAGATTTGTTTTTTGTTTTTACTTCTTTTTTTTTTTTTTTTTTTTTTTTTTTTTTTTTTTT
>PVKE010039578.1:0-14956 GCA_004027555.1 Craseonycteris thonglongyai
CTTCAGTGCATAGTTATTTCTATTTTACTTTTTGACAGATAGAGAGAGAGACAGAGACAGAGACAGTTAGAGAACCAAACTGTGGGAACTCCCCAGTTCAGCACGTGGGTCCTGCCTGGGCCGGAGCCGGGATTCGATCCTCGGTCCTCGTGGCCTCAAAGCGAGCGCTCAACCCGCTGAGCCGTCCCGGCTTTCCCTTCCCCAGATTCTTATATTTAATTGTATCAAGAGAACAATGAATAAAAATTTTGAGCTAAAGGGGCTAAATTCACTTTAAGTTTATTTTTTAATTTACATATGCTTTGACTCTTTATAATTATACTTCCTCTTACATATTTACTTACTGAGGGCAGAGAGTCTCCACAACATTTAACTTCTAATTACAATGGTTGTTGTAATTTGCAATCATATTATATATACTATAGAAAATTCTATTTGCTAAAGACAATTGTGTTTGTTCACTTAAGTTGTAAACTTTGTCATGGGAAATTGAATTTTCTGTCCTGTTTTCTTATCATGAAACCACTGATTATCACTATATTTGTCTTGTTACAGTTAACTCTGCCAGTATAAAAGCTATTTAAGCCCCTATCAAGTGTGTCCAACCTTTTGGCTTCCCTGGGCCCCATTGGAAGAAGATTTGTCTTGGGCCACACATAAAATACACTAACACTAACAATAGCTGATGAGCTAAAAAAAATAATTGCAAAAAAATTTCATAATGTTTTAAGAAAGTTTACACATTTATGTTGGGCCATATTCAAAGCTGCACTGGATTGCTCAAGCTTGCATATTTCCTCATTGTAGTGGGATAAGTGAAAAAACAAAATGGATTTTATAGAATATTCATTTCCAAAACACAACATAAAATCTTATTCTTGCACAGACTTAAGAGAAAAGACCAACCAACACTGACACATGCTGATACCCTGAAATAAAGAAAGCATCCCTTGGTCACCCTTGAGGGAGAAGCCCTGCCACATGCACACAGAGCTTCCAGTCATTATTTTTTAATGCTCCACTCTTAGATAGAAATGGACATCCATGAGACATCAGATATTTAAAAAAAATCCTCCAACATTTAAAACAGAAAACAAAATAATCAAGGAGAAACCTTCCAGAGGAAACAGAATATGAAGCAGCTGAATACTCTAGAGAAGATATGCTATCAATAACGAAATAATCAAGCTGTGATATACAGAGGGAATATTCAGAAACAGCAAAAGCGAGTTTGTTAGAAATTAAAAGTAAGATAATAAATAAAAATGTAGAAGGTTGGAATTTAAAGTTGAGGGTACCATCAACTTTATATTGAACATGGAGCAAAAAGACTAAGAGATAGACACTAGGAGAGAGAAGAAAATAATATTAAAGACCAATCCAGGAGGTCCAAAGCAATCTGGTAGACACTGGAGCAATCAAGAATAGAGAGAATGGATGGGAAGAAACTATCAGAGAAAGAACACAAAACAATCTTTCCAGAATTGAAGGATACAAGTATTTAGATTTAAAGATCCCACTGAGTGCCCAGCAAAATGATTGAAGAAAGATCATATCAGAGCGTATCATTATAAAATTTTAGATCACTAAGAGTAAAGCTAAAACTTCATTAGAGTAGCTTTTGACTTCTTGACTTCAACATTGAAAATTAGATGAAAATGGAGCAATGCCTTCAACATTCAGAGGGAAGATTAATTCCATCCCCAAATTATCAATCAAATATGAGTGTAGAATAAAAGGTTTCAGACATGCAATTAAATTTTTTTTTTTAACCTATGATGTACCTTTTCTCAGGAAGCTAGTGGAAGGTGGATCTCAGTAATTTTGGGAGAGAAACACGTGAAGAGGGCATAGGATGCAGAAGAGAGGCAATTCAACACTAGGAAATGGTAATGGAACTCCTGGAATGATGGAGAAGGAACAACTATGCCTGAAAGGAGCAAGGAAACAAATGTTTTAGGGAAAATAGCTGAAAACAAAACAAAACAAAACAATGGGGGTAGGTGGTGATAGAGTTCTATTGAAGGCCTTAGTTACAAACTAATTATCAGGTATATAGAAAACAAAGAAAATGTTAAAATAAGGCAATTAACACAAGAAAAGGCAAAGTGTTGTACAATAAAGGGAATGTATACATAGTACTATAAATAACTCAACAATAAATATTGTTTACATAGTCATAACAAACCCTACTTAGTAAATCCAAAGTTCAGTCAATTAGCTTTCATTATAGAGGGAGGTATTTGGGAATAATTTTATACAAAAAGAGAGAGAGAGAGAGAGAGAGAGAAAGATAATCGTCCTGTAATCCTATTGGAAATTAAAATGCTTCTACTTTTTATCAAATACACTAAAACAGGTTGATAAATGCTTCTTAAAGATTCTTTGGTCACGAGGAACAGATGTACACCTGAGAATGTTCATTAAAAAGGAATTTAGGGGAAGCTGGGATGGTTCAGTGGGTTGGGTATTCACTTTGCAACCCCGGGGGCTGAGGATCAGGTCCCAGCCCCAGTCCATGTGGACCCATATGCTGAATTGGGGAGTGCCCCCAGTTCGGTTCTCACCGGGGTGAGACCCTGGCCCAGTTCCTGCCCTGTGCAGCCCCGCACCCACCTGTGGAATGAAACTATGTGGAAAAACCAATGATGTACAACTATGGAGACTGTTCTGGGCCCTCCCCCTTCTCTGTCTCTGTATCTTTTTCTCTGTCAAAAACAATAAAAATAATTAAAAAAAAAAAGGAATTTAAAGAAAATGTATAGAATGCAAAGTAGGAAACTGCTTCAATCTCACAGGAATAGGAAACTCATAGGGCAATATCCTTCTCCATTTTTTTCTTTCTCTTTCTTGAGCTCTGGTCTCATCTCTACATATCTCCTTTCTTCTCTCAATGTAAATGACTTCTGTGAGTCTTTCAGTTTCCATTCAGACTCTGGCTTGTCTGGAATTCAGACTGCCCTGATGATGACAGGGAGAAAGAAAATCGAGAGAGAGGTTCTTGAATACCTTCTGACTAATAAGTACGAACAAACACTAGTTTAAGTTCCAGAATAATTCTGAGATGTCATAAGTTGTAACATTAGAGATCACAATGCTAGTTTGTATATTACAACTTGATGTGAGTGGCAGAGGCTAATAATTGTTCCCTAATAATCGCTCTCTTTTTTTTTATTGAGAAAATCAAACTCTCACATTTTATCTAAGCACATGACTTCCCAGCCAGAGACATTTTCAATCTTCTGGGAGCTAGATGGTTGTGACCATATGACTAAATTTTGGTCAGTGGAATGTTGTTAGCCAAAATGCTTTCTCTGAGTAATGTCTTGCCTTCCACTGCCTCTTTATCCTTTCCCACAAACCGGAATATGAATGGAGCTTCAACCATAAAGACCACACACTAAGACAGAACTTGTTAAATATGACCCATGGGCCAAATCTGGCCAGCCACCTACATATTTTTGTAAAGAAAATTTCATTGGAATAAAGCCCTATCCAGTTATTGATTTATTTGTCCATAGCTACTTTTATGCTACAGTGGCAGACCTGAGAAGTATGGCAGAGAATATGACCTGCTAAGCCTATTACTATCTGGCCCTTTATAAGAAAAGTTTGATTATGGAACAAGAGAGTAGTGTATGATTCCTTGAATGACCCCAGAATGAAGACTCTTATTTGCCTAGATTGTCAACTTCTCTTGTGTTTGAATCACTATATGTCTGGGTAACTTTCTTATAGCAGCTTATTTAAATTCAATATGCTACAAAAACAATGTTTTAAGAAATTTAATTTCCTATAACAAATATATAATGAGTACATTTACTATTTCCATAACAAATAACTGAATGAAGCTTAGACACAAGGTTAAGGATTAAGACAACATTGGTTACTTAAAGGCCAGGATTTAAAGGGAACTCTAGCAATCATAACTAGATAGAAAAAACATGAAAATAACATATAGAATGTGTACATATCTTACAAGATGGTATTATTACCCTAATGTGGTTTCATGTTTATATTCATAAAGTTTTCAAGGTCAAGTTTAAATATTCTCCAGTTTTACTCTTACAGAATAAGGCAAAATGACTCCCAGTCTTGCCTTCACAAAGCAGCTGTGCACAGGGTCTACTCTCTTTTAGTTCTTTAATAGACTGCCAATTGACACTCATGTCCTCTGGCTAGCCAAGGCCAAATTTCAATATATGTATCTTATAATTTTCTATTTTTGAAAGAGACAGGGGATGTAATACTAAAGGAAATTAGAAGTCAATTCTCAGGATTTCTACAAGAATAACTAAGAAAAATAACTACTAATGTTTACTCAAGAGAAATCAAAATATATGTTCACATGGGAGCTTGCATGTGGATACTTGGAGTACAGTTATTAATAATTGCCCCACCTGGAAAAAAAAGTGTTTCAACTGTTGAATGGATAAGCATTCTACTCAGCATTAAAAGTAGGATAAACTACAACCCAGAAATAAAGAGGAACGATACATGCAACAACAGGGGTGAATCTCAAATGAATTACAATAATAAAGAAAGCCACATTCAAAAGGCTATCCACAATTTTTTCCCATTTAAATTACATTCTAAAAAGGCAAAATTATGGAAATAGAAAGATCAATGTTTGCCAGAAACTGAAGGAATGGAGGATTGGCTACTAAATACAACACAAGGGAATTTTGAGGGGTAGCAGAAGTGTTCTGAATCTTGATTCTGGCCATGGTTGCACAACTCTAGGCAGTAAAACCTATAGAACTCTAAACTGAAAAGAATAGATTCGACTATATGAAAATTAAAGAGAAGAAAACAAAAGCTAAAAATAAGTAAAATTAGAAACATGTGAGAATACAACCACTAAGACAAATGCTACACATGGATTTTCTTTTTTCTTTTTTTAATTCTATTTAACTTTTACTATTTACTATATTATTTTTACTATAGGACAAAACATCGAAACATAAATCCACACAAAATAAACACACGATTTAACTAATTATTATAAGGTGAGTATTTTGTAACCAATAAGCAGGTCAAGACAGAAATTTTCAGCCATCCCAAGAGCCCCTTGTGTGCCCCATCTGATCATAAGATTGCTGATCACCATCTTGGTATTTATAGTTATCATCTCCTTGTCTTTCCTGAAAATTTTATCACTCAAGTGTGCATTTTTAGTCACTATAATTCAGACTTGTTCACTTTTGAAGTTTATTTCTAAGTCTCTTATCTATAGATTCTCCTCTCGTCCCATCGTTTGTTTGCTTTTCCTGGCAATTTATCTGTTGAATCATTTTTCAGCCTGGACTTTGTTGACTGCATGCTCACAGTGAATCTTAACATGTGGCTTTCTCCTCTGTATTTCCTGCAAACTGGCAGCTGGATCTGGAGGCATGATCTGTCTCAGGTTCAAACCCCTTAACAAGGCAAAATGGGTTTATCAGAGAGGTGGGAGTACTAGTGCACAGTTTGATTTTATGACTATTATTATTGTATGTACCAAATTGCAGCCTACTTGCATCCATGTTCTTTCAGATATCGCTGAAGAACCATGTTAAACATGAAGGAAACTCCAAGTGTAGATAAAGTTCCTCACAAAACAAGGGAAAACACCTCAAACTATTTTGGAAGAGATGTTAGTGGTTTACGGGAACTGTTGCCCTGGGATATTCATGATTTACAAGTGGCATAGCCTTTTCAAACAATGCAGAGAGACAATTGAAGAGTTGAGGTCATTTCTTCAGATTTGTCAAAAAAGTTGAAAAACTTGTGGAAGAAGCCAGATTGAATAAAAAGCAGCTTGCAGAAATGGGTGAAGTATCACCTACAACCATTTTGAATATTCTCCATCAGCAAAAGTTAGTGCAAGATGGAGACCAAGAACAATAGCTGATTGAGTGTTCATGAGTGTTTGGACCTCTGCAGAGACAATAAACATGAAGTTTTAAACTGGATTGTCACTGGAGATGAAACTTGGGTTCATCATTATGACCCTGAATCAAAGCAGGAGTCCATGCAGTGACATGAAAAGGGCATATGCCACCCCCTACCAAGTTCAAGGTTCACAATCAGCTGGAAAAACCATGACTACTGTTGTTTGGGATATGGAGGGTGTGCTGCTGATTGATTACAAGGTTAAAACTGTCACAATAACTAGAGAGTATTATTCCAGTCTGCTAAAATAGTTAAAAGAATCTGTGAAGGAGGAAAAAAGAGGAAAGTGGGCCAAAGGGGTGCTGCTTTTGCACGACAATGTGTCTGTGCACAAGAGCAATGTGACATTGGCTACTTTTCACTACTGTACCTTCCAAATGTTAAAACCCCCTCCCTATAGTCCACACCTGGCTCTATCTGATTATTATTTGTTTCTAAATATAAAAAAAAACAGTTTCAAGGAAAGAAATTTACAGACAACAGAGATTAAAGCTGCAATTTTAGGGTAAAAACAGATTCTTTTTAAGATTTATTTTTTGAGAGATGGTGAGAGAGAGAGAGAGAGAGAGAGAGAGAGAGAGAGAGAGAGAGAGAAGGGAGTCCAGAGCAGTCTCCATAGTTGTACATCATTAGTTGTGACATGATTTCATTCCACACAGGTGGATGTGGGGCCATGCAGGGCTGAACTGAACTGGGAGCCTCCTGCATGTGAAGCAAGAACCTTAACCACCATCCTGGTGGTTACCAGTTGCCCCGCAGTTCAGCACATGGGTTTGCCAGGGATGGGACAGGGATTTGATCCCTGGACCTTGAAGTTGCAAGGCAGGTTCTCAACTTGCTGAGCTATCTTGGCATCCCCACAAACTCTTTTTTTCTTGAGGGTATAAATAAATTTATTGAAAGATCTGAAAAGTGTATTAGGGTTAAGAGTGAATATATTGAAAAAGAAAAATAATACCGGTAGTATTTTTTACCCTTCTTCCCCTTCATTCCACAAATTACTTTTTTCTTTTTAAGATTTATTTTATTATTTTGACAGAGACATAGAGAGACAGGGAGAGACAGAAGGGGGAAGGTGCACAACTCCATAGTTGTGCATCATCCGTTTTCAACACGGTTTTGTTTCACACAGGTGGGCGGGCGCCACGCAAGGTAAGAACTGGGTTGGGAGCCTCCCACATGGGAGACACTCCCCCTCGAGCCAGGGGCTGAACTGGGGGGCGAGAACGGAACTGGAGGCCTCATGGATGAGAAGCACACCTCAGTTCAGCATATTGGTCCGCATGGGCCGGGGCCAGGACTTGATCCTCAGTCTCTGGGGCTGCAAGGTGAGCACTTAGCCCAACTGAGCCATCCCAGCTTCCTCCACAAATTTCTTGATTACTCCACATATGAATGTCCTTTTATCAAGAGTTCCTTCTAATTAACGATAGCAATTTGCTCAAAATTCACAAAAAGCATAAAATACATTCAAATAATTAGAATTATAAATGATATAATTTAAAATTTTTTAACATTTATATTTCTGAAATTTAAGCCTTAAAATTACCCTAAAACTGTTGGGGTATCTTCTATATAATATAAAGAAAAAATACCTCATGTGTTCATAATACTTCTAATTCAAATTCAAGACTTTAGGGCTTTTACTTTATTTCTTCATTTTGTTAAATCTATATCCCATTTTGTCAATACCCAATTTCTGGTTCTCAGAAACACAAGAGATGATAGAATTCCAATATCAATGTTTGAGTACTCTTAACCATAGCATTATGGTTATATATATTATATAATAGGGTAAAATATACATAATCTTGTGTAGTTTACTCTTTGAATTAGAGACACAACTAATGAAATTAATATTGTGTTGGTAAACTGTTTCAAGATTATATCTATGGAAATAATTTATTATCCACCTCAATGTTTTTGATTCAACCTTGATTTAAAATTAATATCAGAGGACAAATTGTATTGAAACAGTAAATTGTAGGAAAACTTTAGGAAGCCACTGCTTTAAGTGCTTTGATAAATTGAAACATTGAAAGCACTAGATTAACAATTAATTAGCCTTTATTTATATAGATAAGAAAGATGGTGAATGAATATTTACAATATAATTCACCATAAAATGTACCGGTAAGTCTATAATTTCTCTCATCTTATCATAATTTTCAGTTTTATATAAATTTGTGTACTAAAAGGGCAAAGAGCTTCTTTTAATATTGGAAGTTTATGTTGATCATTTCCAGAACTGTTGAGAGGTAAATGCTTGATAACACATCTGTTTGAATGTGTACTGTAGAAAACTGGGTTTGTTCACTTAAAGTTGTAAACTGTGTTTGCCATAGGAGGTTGACTAACTTACCTGAGTGACTAACTGTGACTTCAGTGATCCAGTAATTTGCAAATAAAATGAAATGACTCTGAAATGTAAATTTTAAATCATAACAAGTATCTCTTTTCTATAAAATGCAATACATACCAATATATGTTAACTTTCAAATATCAAGTACTACTGCTGCACGTTAAACTTTACATTGGATATTTAAATTTGGCTATAAAAAAGGAATGGGTCACGCTATTTTATTTGCTAGTTACACTATACAGATTTATCTTGAATTGTCTGGCTTGTCTTCAATTTTAAATATTTTTACACTATTTTCTTTTTAAAAGTGTTGAATTGGTGGATTGAAGATATTACCTTATAAATCTATATAGTATTTGCTACTCATTACAAATATATGTAGCTCTAAAAACGTAAGTAGATGACATTTTAATAAACATTTTATCAAAGGGAAGGTGAAATAAGGATGAACCAACACTAAAAGAGAGGACATAGTGGAAAAGGCAGAAAAGCTTAAAAAATAAATAATTCAGTGACCAATAAACTAAACAAAATAGAATTAGAAAATTTTTTTATTGTTTTTTAACATGGAGAGAGACAGAGAGACAGAGAAGGGGGCAGGGCCAAAGCAGTCTCCATAGTTGACAGCATTAATTTTCCATATAGTTTCACTCCACAGGTGGGCGCGAGGCTGCGCAAGGCAGGCCCTGCATAGGCCCCAGCAAGAACTGAACTGGGGGCACACCCCAGTTCAGCATATGGGTTCGCAAGGGCCGGGACCAGGATTCAATCCTTGGGCTCTGGGGCTGCAAAGCGAGCGCTTAACCCGCCTGGCCATCCCAGCTTCCCCCAGAATTAGAAAATTTAAATGGTTAAAAAAAAAAAAAAAAAATTAACCAAAAAGATAAAAATCAAAGTGAAAGTTGTTACAGGCATGAAATTCACTATCTCATTTTGGGTGTGTAAAAAATAGGCAGAGATGGGGGGTAGGGAGGCATTTTTTTTTTAAATCTCTATAACTAGACTCAATTCAGGCTTTGCTAATGGTAGGAAACTTAAACGTGCCAATTTAATTAAATTCAGTACCTTCTGGTTGAAAACGTTATCACTTTGGTCTCATGGCTCTGTTCATTTGGCATTCTGCCTCACCTTCTCTTCCTTTCCTTCTCCCTGGGGGTGGCCTGAGATGCCTGGCATACCCTGTGCATGGGCTAGCCCTGGCCCTCACTGGCCTCCTCGCTCTGGGCTTGGTCGTGTGCCAAGCTTCTCTAGGGCCCTTCTCTCATTTTCTTTAGGCCACAGCTGGGAAGGGAGGCATAATTCTCCTCTGCCCTGAAGATGTCCCAAACTCATCACAAAGTCCTCATCAATCCTACAACATGGAGGCTCAGCCTAAAGGGGAAGCAGCCTGGATCCAGGCTCTTAGAAACTGCATTTCAGCTCACAGCCTTTTTATATCTATCTTCCTTTTCAGCCATTGGTTGAATTCATATCTCCTTTTAGGTGGGAATACAGCTCTTATATTATGCATTTCTTCCCTCCCAGAGGAACATATACAGCTTTCTCTGGGGTGTCTAGGCCCTCCAAATTGAAATATTAACAAGATACCTCTGGTTCTTGAAAAGTGCTGTCTTGGGCTACAGACCTCATCCTCCACTCCCATCCCTGGAAGGGACTCAGAATAGGGAAGCGTATGGAGCTGACAAAAGCTAATAAAGAGGAAATTTCAGTAAAATTCTCCAGGGGAGCTATAAGGAGAATGTAGCCTGTTATGTGGGAGGTAAGGGCAGAAAGTCAGATGCAGGCAGACATTCAACACCTGACTATCTCTCCTCTCCCCACATTCCTGGAGGCCCAGGAGAGTATAAGGGAGAAAATTTTAAATAGAACAGCCTTGGGATAGAAGAGGTTAGTGGGGTTTTCTGAGGGGTCCAATTGTCTGGTAAAGAGGGATAATAGGAGTGGTAATTCTAATCTGTGGCCTCATAGGCTCTGGGGTCTGCCCTCCCTCTTGCCTCTTGAATTTACCAGGAAGGCACTCACTAAGGCCCTGGCATCAGCCTATCTACTGGAGCATGTTGTAATTAATACAGCTCTGGGAATGACTGTAAATTGTCTACTAATATTTAGTCTCACTTTTTTCTAAATTGAAAGAAAATTATGCATTTTTTAGTTAGACACATTATTGCCCAGAATAAAAACTATACTTTCCAGCCTCCTTTGTAGCTAAATGTGTCCATATGACAAAGAGTATAAACATCTGACAATTACATTGATATCTACTGAAAGGAAAATGGATAAATAGATAGTGGTGACTTCATACTAATTTATTGGCCATATGAACCTGAGTTTAACCCTCTGTATCTTTGTTTCTTTACCTGATGATGAGGATCTCAATAGTACCTATTTGATGAGAAAAGATTTTTGTGAGGATAAAGTGAGTCTGTGTTGTAAAATACCTAGGACAGTGTTAAATACAAAATAAAATATATTAATAGCGGCAGCAATAGTAGTAAGAACAGTAATATACAGCAGTACAATGTATATATTCACATGGCTAAATTGCACAGAAATATAAGGAGAAAAAGAAAAGTCGCAGGTGAATGAATATATATGTATAACACCATTTGTGTAAAGTTTGAAAGCAATGCCATAGAATGTCTATGGACACGCATGCATGTGTTAGAGAATTGTGGAAGTGTGTATGGGGGTGGTGGATACTGAATTCTGGATGGTGATTACGTTTGAAGATAGAGAGAAGGAATCAAAGAAAGGGGGCAGGAGATTCAGTAGTACTATTATTTTTTTAAGCTAGGATTTTTACTTTATTTGCCAGCTATATTTTTCTATGCCTGAAAACAACAACTTTTTTAAATTGTTACTTTGGCTGAAATTATACTTAATGTTTCTCATCAAGCCCTTTTGTTCATGCCCTCGTCACATTGGCTGCTCAGAAACATGATGAATTTCAATCCAGGAAGCCTTCTTTTAAGACACCCAATCTCATTTCAAAAATACTTAGAAAAAAAATTCCATTTTGTCTCTTTTGGCACAGAAATAAGTTTCTGGAGACATGATGCTGTGCTATGTTTTTCTCATCGTCTGGCATAGGGTAGGAATTAAAAGTATGTTTACCAATTAGTGGCTGATTCATTTCTCTGGAATTTTAGAATAAACTTTCCATAAAATATTATAAACAGAGTGATTAACTTCCCAACCTAACCCACCAAATCTTATTTAAGCCATGTTGCTGCTTAAATTGAAGACAATTATTACAAATATAAGAAAACATGTGGGATTTTTTGTTTGCTTGCTTTTTGCTCACCAGCCTCAACAGAGATCTACTTTCATTGAAAAAGGAAAATACTAACATAGTTGGTATTCTAAATTTCCTTTTTTCTCTGAGTATTTAATCAACTCCTCTGTTTGAAAATATACATCACATCCCAATTCTAAATGTGCCACAATTACATTTTTCTAAAATGGATTTTTTTCAGTAATGGAAATTCTTATTTCAAAGCCAGCACCTCCCAACTGATTTGTAGGGGCTCCAAGGAGGAGTATCAGGAAAACCCTGTCCCAAGTCCTACTTCTCGGGTGACTGCCTGCAGCCCACTCTTCTCAGGGCCAAATGAGTCTGGTGGGAGCAGTGTCTGTCCCTACCTAGGAAGCTGGGAGCTGGGGGAGGAGGAGGTAGAGGAGGGATTGGGCGGAAGTGGCCGAGACAGCACTGCCAGGAAGAAAAATGGGATTTCACATGAATGTTTTAAAGTACATTAAGTAATGAAAACTGTTATTACCAGAATATGCCTACAGCTTTAATTAACAATAAGGATGCTTCCCATGCCTGAGAGATCTTGGGATAGACCTTTCCTTCAAAATCTCATTCTGTCCAGAACAAAATATTTTAGTGCAGTTACAATTGTCAAAGGTGAGCAAATCCACCAGTGACCTTGATCCACTATCACCAGATCTTAGGATACGTCCTCCCTCTCTTTGCTTTCTTTACCTGGACTGCTTTATTTTCCAATAGTCCTGTTTCTTTTTTCTTATGTATGTGTTGTTTTTAAAAAGTCCTTAGAAACATTTCAAAAAATTAAAAAATAAATTGATACCGTATGTCATAAAATACTTTGGGGAGAATTTAAAGATCTCCATGTCTTTTTGTTAGCATAAGTTTATATCTTGTCATTAGCAAAGTTTTGTTGGCTTCTTTTTGTGATATCCAAATATTCATATATGGGCATGAGAATATGTAGTTAGTGGGATGTCCAGTTAGCAGAGTGGTCTTAAATAATAAAGGAAGGACAATGTCTTTTATAAACTAAGAAGACTCTGATTTATATTAACTCATCACAAGAAGTATGAAATAATCATTTGGATTTTCAGTTAAAGTCCAAAACAGAAATACCTTTCTGGTGGGTGTATCCCTAAATGAAACAAAGCACAATCACTAAACACCAACAAGACATTTGTAACTTGAATACTCTGCCAGTTCATTTAGGGGAAGAATATATCATCTTTCTCTTCACAAAGCGTATGCTCTATTTGGGAAGACAGAACTAGCACTCAAGGAAGAAGGGAATCATGCAAGGGAGTATGCAACTCAGTGTTAACTCTGTGGAATACACTGTCCAGACAAGAAATTTTGAAACTTGCTTTTGATACATCTTCCACATCATTATTTCTCTGCTCTTCTCCTCCCTGGGTCTGTCTCTCTAATTTCCTAGCACCCAGGGTGTCCCCTCTCCTTCCCATCACATCTGACCTCAAGTACCTATTTATTGAATTCAAGATGCCATTGATTATAACCTATACCATTATTTTTTGTACCACTATGGAAAAATTATGGCAATTAAGTTATATTACAATGTTTTATCAGTTAAACATTTCAATCATTTAGAATTAGACTTACATTTTTATATGTAATACTCTTTTGCATAACTCACGCATAAAAACAAAAATAACGGTCATTTACTTGATAAAATCATTAAGATTTTCCCAAACCTTCACAACCTATACAAAAAATGTTATTAAACTAATTTGTATTATGTTTAAAAGACTAGCTCCAGATTCATTTTAAGTCAACATACCTGCATATTAATGAACATCACTATATATCCTGTACTGTAGAGGATCAGAGAAGATGTGCAGATGAAGTTAAATAAATGGAATAAGATTTCAATGGGACCCTGAAGGATGGATGAGATTACACATTTTGCAAATGGGATGCAAGAGGTAGAAATTGGACAAAAAGGGGAAATTTGAAAAAATAAATCCCCATGAAATGATTATTCATTTTCAAATGAGATGTTATAAGACCCAGCCTTAGATCAGAAACAGACAATTCACACAAGCATAAATAAAACCAAAAGAATTTATAAATGTATACGCTTTTCTTTTTAGATTGTATTTAATACTCTTACATCTGCTTTTTATTTTTATTTATTTTTATTTGTTTTATTGTTAAATTTATTAGGGTGACATTTGTTAGTAAAAGTTACATAGGTTTCAGGTGGACAACTTTACAGTACTTCATCTAGGTATGTGTTACAATATGTGTTCACCACCCAGAGTCAGCTTTCTTTCCATCACCATGTATTTAGCTCCCTCTCCCACCTATTTCACCCCCCTCACTCCTTATCCTTAGGTAACCACTAAACTATTGATTATGTCTATGAGATTTTGTTTCTTTGCTGCTTTCAGATCAAAACCACAGTGAGATACCACCTCACACCTGCTAGAATGGCTATAATCAACAAAACAAGGAACAAGAAGTGGTAGAGAGGCTGTGGAGAAAAAGGAACCATCATATACTGCTGGTGGGAATGCAAAGTGGTACAACCACTATGGAGGACAGTATGGAAGTTCCTTAGAAAATTTGGAATGAAGCAACCCTATTACCTGGCAATCTCCTTTCTTAGTATCTAGCCCCAAAACTTGAAAACCTTAGTCCTTAAAAACATATGTACTCCAGTGGTCATTGCAGTGCTGTTCAAGGTGGCCTAGTCATGAAAACAGCCAAAGTGCCCTTTGGTAGATGACTGGATAAAAAAGCTGTTGTACATTTACACAATGGAATATTACTCAGTGATAAGAAAAGATTAAATATTGCCATTTGCAACAACATGAATGGAACTTGAGGTTAAGTGAAATAAGCCAGGCAGAAAAAGCTAAGAACCACGTGACTTAACCTACAGGTGGATTATAAAACTGAAAGCAACATCTGCTTTTTAATAATTGGTTTGAAAGTACATATGAGAAAGAGTGAAGTCTGCAGGTTGGCTAAGGAGGGAAGAGTAATATAATAGGTAAATTGAAAGACTAAGGTTATAAGAAGAAAAGAAATTACTGTCAAAATATATAGGTATATTTTTTGGGAAAGCTGGGATGGCTCAGCAGGTAAAGCGCTCGCTTTGAATCCCCAAGGACCGAGGATCGAATCCCGACCCTGGCCCATGCGGACCCACATGCTGAACTTGGGTGTGCCCCCAGTTCAGTTCTTGCCGGGACCTATGCAGGAGGCTCCAGGCCCAGTTCCTGCCCTGCGCAGCCCTGTACCCGCCTGTGGAGTGAAACTATATGAAAAACTAATGCCAACTATGGAGACTGCTCTGAGCCCTCTCCCTTCTCTCTGTCTCTCTCTGTCTCTGTTTCTCTCTGTCAAAAATCAATAAAATA
>PVKE010039579.1:0-14955 GCA_004027555.1 Craseonycteris thonglongyai
AGTGTGTCCATAATGCTGGTGCCCTCTCCCACCTTCCCTCCCTCTCTCCCTCCCCCCTCCTCCCCCTCCCTCTGGCAATCACCAAGCTATTGAGTGTGTCCATAGGTCTCTGTGTCTTTGTTACTTTCACTTTTATATTCCACCTATAAGTGAGGTCATGTGTTTCCTGATTCTTTCAGTCTGACTTATTTCGCTTAATGAAAACATTTAAAGCTATAAATTTCAATGTAAGTACTTCTTAGCTTAATTCCACAAATTTTAATATGCTGTGTTTTATTTTTCATTCAGTTCAAGATACTTTCTTATTTCCCTTGTGATTTCTTCTCTAACCCATAGGTTACTTAGAAATGTGTTATTTATTCATCAAACATTTGGGATTTCCCAATTGCTCTCTTGATTTCTAATAATTTTTCTGAGTCAGAGAACATGTTTTGTATGATCTTAGTCCTTTTAAATGTGTTCATACCTATACTATGGCCTAGTGCCTTGCTTTTTTAACTTAAAAGTTTATCTTGGAGGGCTTTATGTATTATCTCAGAATATACCTATACCTCATTATTTTTAATAATTTATTTAATCAGGTTCCCACTCATGGATATTTTGATTGCTTTCATTTTTTTCTTTAATAGAAAATGAGGTATCTTTTTACACTTATCTCTCTCTGAAGAAGAGAGAAGGTATATAGCATAGATTAATTCTTTTTTTCAAAAAATACTTCTTGAATACCTACTGTGTACTAGGCATATTTGAGCATTTGAGATAAACCAGTAAAGAAATCCAACCATATCCTATTTTCATGGAGTTGGTGTGCCATTAGAGAGAGATAAACAAACAAATAAATGCCAACATAAATATGTCCTTTATTTGTTATATTTCTCCTATCCCTCAGGAGTTTGTTTTTGAATATTAATTTTATAACCATTTACTTTACTGAGTTATCTTATTACTTCTCATATTTTTTCAGTTGATTTCATTGGACTTGAGGGCATACAATCAGAGCACCTACAAATAACAATCACTTTGTCTCTACCTTCCTATTTGCATGCCTCTGATATGTCTTATCTAAAATATTTAACTGTTATTTCTTGAACATTTTTTATAAATAGTGGATATTTATGGAAAATTTTCTCTTTTGCCTAGCTTAAATGGAAACCATCTCATTTTACACACTTAAACACAATATTGGCTTTTATTTGACATGAATATTTACCATGCTAAGAAAAATATTCCTCAATTTCTATTTCATTAAAATCCTTTGCCGGGAATGCTGGGATGGCTCAGCAGATTGAGTACTCATGTTGCAGCTCCAGGGTACAAGGATCAAATCCCAGCCCCGGCCTGTGCAGACCCATATGCTGAACTGGGGTGTGATTCCCATGTGGGAGGCGAGGCCCCCTGGTTTGCCCCTGGCTTGCAAGGTGTGCTGCTAATGTGGGAGGCCCCTGGACCATTCCTGCCCTGTACATTCCCGCACTCACCTATGTAGAATGAAACTATGTCAAAAAAACTAAAGATGAAATGTACAACTATGGAGACTGCTCTGAGTCCTCCCCCTGTTCTCTGTTTCTCTCTGTCAAAAACAATTAAATAAATACTTTTAAAAATTAAAATTCTTTGTGAAAAATGGATACTGAACTTTATCAAAAGCCGGAAAAGGTATCTATGGAGATGATCATTATTTTTTCCTTTGACTTATCACTTTGATGAATTGCATTAAGAGATTTATTAGTATTGAATTATCCTTTCATTTCTTGAATAAACTGTATTATGCTTATGATGGTGCTCCTATATTTTATTTTTAAATATAATTATGCATCAACATTAGTAAATGACATTTCTCTGAAGTTTTCTTTTTCAGGTTTGCTTTGTTTTCTTTTTACTATCAGATTTTACTATTACTGTTATAAAAGCAATCAATAGCATTTCTTCTCTGTCTGCTCTAAAATAAACTAAACAACATTGAAATAATCTATTTCTTGAAGGTATAACATAAAATACACCTTTGAAATTATCTAGCTCTATTGGGTTGGGTTGGGTTGGGTTTGCTGGGGGAAAGATACCATTTTACAACCTTCTCAATTTCTTCCATTATAATTAATTGTCTTAAAGTTTCTGTCTTGCCTGAGCTCAATTTTTATAATTTATATTGTCTTTAAAAAAAACTTTTATTCATATTTTTAAATGTATTTAAATAGAATTAAATCAAGTATTCTCTTTTTTTTTTCACTTTACCTAAAAGTATTTCTATTATTTTTACTTCTTAATGGTGATTTTTTAATTAAGTTAGCTGATAGGCCTTCTATTTCAATGGCTTAGGAAACATACTAGTTTTTTATAAATAACTTGTTGACCAATGCTCAAACTAATATGAAATAGGGATCATTATACTTTCTTTCCATGGAGGATCTTTTTGATATCTAGAATACAGTAATCAGAGTGATTACTATAATTAATCTTTGTCATGTATTATATTCTTATTTATATTAAAATGCAACAAAGTCTCCTACTTCATTTATGAACCTCCCATAGATTATAGTTCATCAGTATTTGGAAATCTTTCTTCATATTTCTAGAAAACATAATCTTAAAATTTTTTTTTTAGATCAGAATATCCCTTCTTTTTTTAAAAAAAAAGTATTTTCTCTCTTTTTTTTTTAAGATTTATTTTATATTGTTTGAGAGAAGGCAAGAGAGAGAGAAGGAGGGAGGGCCCAGAGCAGTCTCCATAGTTGTACATCATTAGTTGTGACATGGTTTTATTTCACGCAGGTGGATGTGGGACCATGCAGGGCAGTGGGGAACTGAACCGGGTTCCTCCTCCATGGGAGGGGAGAACCTTCACTGTCATTCTATCCTGGTGGTTACCAGTTGCACCACAGTTCAGCATATGGGTTTACATGGTCTGGGGCTGAGAATCAAACCCTGGACCTCATGATTGCAAGGCAAGCGCTCAACAGGTGAGCTATCCTGACATCCCATCAACCCAACTTACATAGATAAAGAAACTTGAACTAAGAGTTAAGTAATTGGCCCACATTTAATGAATGCTTGTCTTGGCACAGTGATGGTCAATTTATGGTTTTTCAGGTATAAGGAATAAGAAATGTGAATAAATACCAATGATGAGGTACCCCATCCTAATGCCACTGATCTTAAAAGACATACACCAAACAGGGGAAATGATACATGATGGCCCTTAAAGTGAGAGCCAGAATACTGGAAATACTTGTAGAGTTGTCGCACCACTTAGAAGTAATATAAACAGAACTCAAATCTATGTTTTCTGATGGTAATATCAGTGAGTTTTACATTATATCAGTTTCCCCAAATTTTATGGAAACAAAGTTTTTATGGTTTCTGTGTGGACTTATAGGATTTTTCATCTATTTTAATTTGTTTAATAAGTATTTGATGTGTATCTACTGTACTCAGCACTAGTCTAGGTGCTAGAAGTAACACAGTAGTGAAATCAAAGTCCTGCCTAGAAAGCTTACCTCCTAGAGCAAAATCAGATAGTGCACAAGAAATACATCTTAGAGATAGGATGACCAGACGTCCCATTTTAAACAGGGGCAGAAAACAACAGTACCGTACTGTTTCAAATGGTATGTATGGTCAGTCTAATCTCATTGGGCTAAATTGAAGGTGTCAATAGACTGACCATACATACCATTTGAAACAGGACAGTACCAGTGTTTTTTGTTCCATTTAAAACAGAACACCTAGTTCACCTACTTAGAGATGAGAATGAAGGAAACAGAAACAAGGTAAAATAAAGGAGAGTGATGGCCATGGAAGATAGTTCTCTTATAAAAAGTGTAGTCAGGAAAGACATCAGGCAAGAAAGATAGAAAGGGAGCACTCTGTGTGCTCCCTGGAGAAGAACATCTCAGGCAGAGGGAAGGTCCTGCAGCAGGACTGTGCTTGATGTAGACAAGTAAAAACCAGGAGCTGAGACTCATGTAGCTGAGACTGAGCAGGGAAGAGATGATAAATGAGATCAGAGAAATTATTGGGGCTGTAGGGAGGCAGGTAATGTAGAGTCTTACATAGCCATGGGCTACAGCAAGGACTTGAGATTTTATTTTTCAGTGAAATGGGAAGCCTTTGAACACAGGAATGATATGATACAACATTTTAAAAGGCTCACTGTAGCTGCTGTGTGGAAAATAAACTGTTAGCAGGCAAGGCTGAAAATAGGCAGACAAGGGAGTGGGCTTTCACGGCAATCGAAGTGAAAGATTGGAGAAGGATGGTAGAAGCTGATGGCTGGGATGTCTGGAGTCTAAGAGAATGAGAGGAATCCAAGACAGCAGCGTTTTTGAGGTAAGTAACCAGAACAGAGTTACCATGTACTGTTATAAATATAATTGATGGAAATGGTCAAAGGGGCTTTAGGTTGGAATCTAGAGTCCAGTTTGGGACATGAGAAGCTTGAAATACCTTTTAGCTGTCCAAGTGGGAATAGCTAGCATGTGGATAGTATAACATTTAAAACTAGAGATTGAATGAGAACATCTAGGAAGGTAGTATAAATAAGGAAGAGAACCACTCTGAGGACTGAGACCCTCCAATTTTAGATGGCAGACAGAGGGGTCAGCAAAAAGCTAAGAAGGATGACTTGTGAGGAAGGAGAAGAAAAGAGAGAGAGGGATACTGACAGCCTTACAAAGGAAAATGTTTTAAGATGGAAGGTGTGAATAACTGTGTCAAATGCTGAGTAAGAGAGGACTTAGAATTTATCATTGGATTTGGCATTAAGATCACATATTTTGAGTTAATGTGATCATGCAAGTTAGTTGCAAATAACATTCATGGTTTTTATAATTTGGTTTACTAACGGGAGAAATCAATATCAGTGTTTTGGTCACTTGAAAATGAAGTTTTATATGTTCATCTGTAGGTTGGATTTATTTGCATACACTATGGTTTCATATATACTCTGAAGGGGAAAGTACACTTGTTCTTACATTAGTACTCTAAGTTAACTTTATTTTTTGCCATTCAGCTCATGTAAGCTCAACTTCTTAGTACCAGAAGAATGACATTCCTATTTGAGCTAATGTCTAAGTTAGTAAAATGTTCTATGCTAGATTGTACTTTGGACCTTGTTTTGTTTAGGGGTTATGAGGATGGAAATGGCAATGATTTTATCAAGGAGATTCTTAGACACTTTTTCAACTCCTTACCATAAAGTTCAAGTACCATAAAAATTAAAAAAAAAATTTAAGATTTGTTTTATTGTTTGAGAGAAAATGAGAGAGAGAAAGAAGGGAGAAGGGCCCTGAGCAGTCTCCATAGTTGTACATCATTAGTTGTGACATAGTTTCATTCCACACCGGTGGATGTAGGGCAGGGCAGGGTGGGAACAGAGCTGGGGGCCTCCCACATGGGAGGTGAGAACTTTTACCTCCATCTCAGTGGCTGCCAATTGTGCCACACTTCAGCATATAGGTTTGCATGACCCAGGGCTGGGATTTTATCCCAGGACCTCACAATTGCAAGGCAAGCACTCAACCTGTTGAGCTATCCCAGCATACTCCTAAAAATAAACATTTCTAAATTTTAGTTTCTCTTTAATCTAAACAATACCCCACCATATCACACACACACACAACATACACACATCAATTAGTCAAGTTATATCAATTACTATACTTAAAAATAGATCTGTTGGTCATTTCTAAGTATAAATGGGAGAATAGGTAAAAGTTATGTTTTATAGATGGTAAATCCAATATACATGTAATGAGATTTAGATGTTAATTGTTGATTTGGTATTAACTTTTATTTATCCTATTTACTAATTTGAGGACACCTTAAGTGCAAAAAAAGGATATGTTAAAATTTAACAGTATAAATATAAAAATTGCTCTAGTGGAGATATACAGAAATACCAATTCAGAGAAAATACTGGTTTTTAAAATAGTGGATGATTTCTCTCAAAAGCAAAGACTGTATTTTATTTATCACATTTTTCTCAGAGCTTGGCATACATACTTTGTTAAATTATTTTATTCCGTTATTTTATCCTGACATTACAAAAAGAAGGAGAATCACACACAAAAAAAAAATTATGATGCACATGTAGGTCAAATGATATAGCTGAGTGTACAAAAATGGGCAAAACCATGTTTCTACTGAATTTTCTTCTGTCTGAGCTTTTGAATCAACCTTAGTATTGCTCCTTTCTGTTTGGTCATGTACCAAATATTTGTTTAAGTTGTCTTTCTTCTTCTCTTTGTTCATTTCACATATGTACAAGGCACAGTTGTAAGTATTGGGACATCCAGTGAACAAAATAAGTCCTTGTTCTTTTGGAGCTTACTGTAAATGTCATGGGTAATAACAGATTAATCCCATAAATTAATCTACCAACTGTACTCCCTATATAGCTGTAACACCTACCATACAACATCTTCACTTAGAAAAACTCATTTAACTAGAATCTGCATACCAAGCTTCTGGTATATCTGCTACTTTGCACATATCACTTAAATGCTCTGGTCACCAGCTGCCCATTTGTGAATTGAAAGTAATATTTAATATCTATATCATCTCAAAAATTCTACAGTTCTTAATGTTTCTGAATTATAAGTCTACGAGATCTGACAATTAAATTCATAAGCTTGCCAACATGCACTTACGTTGACAGAACTGTACAAACAACTCAGCAAAGTTTTATAACCTTGATATATATCAGTGTCTCACAGCTGTATTTGTGCAATGTGTGGTGTTGTCTTGCTGAGTGGCTTTCATTATTGTTGTTGCATGTTTTTGTACACTGTCATGAGAATGTCAGAACTTGAATTAGAGCAATTAACACACATTAAATTTCTTGTTAAACTTGGCAAGAGTGGAAGTGAAATCAAGAACATGTTAGTCCAAGTATATGGGAATAATGCCATGAAGAAAATGGCAATGTACAAATAGATTAAACATTTTTCTGAGGGGAGAGAAAACATCACTAATGAAGAAAGGTCAGGATGCCCAGGAACAAGCAGAACTGACAAAAACATCGCAAAAAGTTGTCAAATTGTGAATCAATATCGCCAGCTGACTGTGAGAAGCATAGCAGACCAAGTAAACATTGATAGAAAAAAGGAAGATCTTTGCTGAAAATCTTGGCATGAGAAAAATGTGCAAAAATGGTCCTGAAGGAGCTCACTGATGAACAAAATCAAGGGAGAGTCTAAGTTTGCCAAGACCTTTTAGAGGGGCAAGATGATGTTTTGGACTATGTTATCACTAGTGATGAAACATGGGTGTTGTACCAATATGACCCTAAAATAAAGCATCCAAGTGCACAACGGAAGTCAGCCAATTCTCTATGACCAAAAAAGTTCCATCAATCCAAATCAAGATCACAACAATGTTGCTAACCTTTTTTGATATCACAGGGATTGTTCATTATAAATTTGTACCAATTGGAAAAACAGTCAACCAATTTGACTACTGTATTTAGAAGTGGTAAAAAGGCTACATGAAAAAGTTAGATGATAACAACCTGAACTTGTCACCAACAACCCATGCCTCTTGCATCACGATAATGCACCAGCTCACACAGCACTGTCTGTGAAGAATTTTTTAGCCAGTAAACAAAGAACTGTAACACCCTACCTGATCTGGCCACCAATTACTTTTTTCTTTACCCAAAGATAAAGGAAATATTGAAAGGAAGGCATTTTGATGGCATTAAGGACATCAAGCGTAATATAACTACTCTGGTGGCCATTCTAGAAAAAAAGAGTTTCACAATTGCTTTGAACAGTGGACTAGGTGCTGGCATTGGTGCATAACTTCCCAAGGGGAATATTTTGAAGGTGACTGTAGTGTTATTCAGCAATGAGGTATGTAGCATTTTTTTCTAGCATGAGTTCATGAACTTAATTTTTAGACCTCATATTTAGTTATCATTGTTCATTCATTAGTTAGGGACCCCTGGAGAAAGGAGTTATAAAAAGTTGGTTGTTTTTCATGTATTATGTATAAATATATTTCCTGCCCCCTTCTAATCCACAATGGTAATTTCCCTGAATTATCATTATCAAAGCCCTAAAGTTTACTAACCCTGAACAGAACTTGGCAGTAGCAGAATTTGGGATTTCAAGAATTGTCAGAGGGAAGAAGAAAAGAAGCAATAATGGTTCTAGCCAACAATTCAGAAGCTACAGGAAAATGATCAAATATATATTACATAAAATATGTTCAATCAGTTCATACAAATTATTTTTATGTGATGGAAGAGAATTGTGTCTTTTCATTAATATCTTTTTTTTTAAGTTAGGGAACTCAAATCTTAAAACAAGAAGCATACAATAAATTTATAAAGTGATTTTCAATTTCTTCTGCTTTTGTAAGTCTTGAGTAGCCAAAAAAAAAAAAGTCACATGCCTCACTATCGCCCACTCTATTGTAATAAATTATATTTGGAAAATTAGGTTGGTCATGTCAAAAATGTGCTCTGCTTCTACAGTGCAAGTTGTGTTTATGCATGAGAGCAGAAAGTTAAGTGGACTGAGTACAATTAAAGTTATATGCAAGAGAATTCCAGCTGGTAGATTCAGAAAATCTTACCATGAAGACGTTTGAATCACAGCCCCTACAGATAGGCCCTTACTTCTTGAATAAATAAATATAATCACTTATAGCATTATCTTGCTATAAAATATTATAAAGGCATGCTTATTTTTTCATATTGCAGAATACAGAGCCATAGACTCTTAATGAATATAAATTCTACTAAAAGTGCAATAAGATAATTACAGCTATTATACCATATTAATATGTTATGCTAATTGTCCTAAAATTTCAAGAAAATGTATTGTTTCGCCTCTCCACCTAATTAACATTATTTCACAACGTGAGGTACATTTATGGAGAATTTTGTAGTACATTAGATAAATCAGTTTTACATTTCTAGGAGAGTCAGTTTTAATAAGCATTATAATGTTTTTAGTTCAGAAACAGTTTTATGTTACAAAGCATCTTCTATTAGATTGGAAAAAGTTGCACCAAAATGACACTTTGAATTAAAATTTGGAATAAAATTTAGTGAGGGGAGCATTGATAAAACCATTTCAGTTATATCGCCATAAATTTGGGATGAATATTATATTTTAGCTACTTACATTTTTCACATGTTAAAAAACTATGCAAACCACATATGCCAGCAATCTAAAGTGAGCTTGAGAGCCTGCTAAATTCAATGTAGAATACCTTACCACTTGCCTTATAAAGCCTTTTATATAAAGAAAATCATAAATAAAATTAAAATACACTAAATACATAATTATCATTAAAATATATTCATTAGATCCACATCACCTGAAGCTTATCTAATATCCATTATTCTTAGTGCTTATGAATAAGATCCTCTTCCTCATGCTTGGAGACAAGCTTGTATCTATGACTTTGTTTGTTTTGTTTGTTCATTTGTTGTTGTTGTTGTTCTTTTGATTCCACATATAAGTGAAATCAAATGGTATTTGTCTTTTCTGTTTGCCTCATTTTACTTAGCATAATACCCTCTAGGTCTACCCATGTTGTTGCAGATGGCAATATTTCATTCTTTTTTGTGGCTGAGTAATATTACATTGCATATATGTACCATTTCTTATCTTTCCTTTTATCCATATGGGTACCTCCATATCTTGGTCATTGTAAATATACTGTAATAAGCATTTGGATACACATGTCTCTTCAAGGTAGTGTTTTGGATTTTTTTGAATAAATATCCAGAATTGGAATTACTGGGTCTGTCCTTGTCTCTTGATATAGCCTTTGTTTTAAAGCCTATTTTGTCTGGCTCAAGTATTGCTACCCCAGTTTGTTTATTTGTTTGTTTGTCTGTTTGTTTGTTTGCATTTTCATAAAATACCTTTTTCATCCCTTTACTTTCTGTCTGTGTGTTTTTTATCTGAAATGGGTCTCTTATAGGCAGTATATGTAAGGGCCTTGTTTTCTTATTCATTCAAGAACCCTTTGTCTTTTGATTGGAGCATTCTGAAAGTAATTGTTGATAGACGTGTAGTTATTGCCATTCTTATCATATATTTTATTATTTTTTCTTCCTTTAAAAAATTTCTTTAACATTTCTTATAATACTGGTTTAATGGTGATAAATGCCTCTAGATTTTTTTTGTCTGGGAAGCCATCCTTTAATTCTAAATGATAGCTTTGCTGAGTAGAGTAATCTTGGATGTAGGTCCTTGCTTTTCATCACATTGAATATTTCCTGCCAATTTCTTCTGGCCTGCAAAGTTCTTGTTGAGAAGTCAGCTGACAGTCTATGGGAGCTCTCTTTTAAGAAATTAATTTTCTTTCTCTTTCTACTTCTAGAACTCTGTCTTTCTTTAACCTTTGACATTTTAACTATGATGTGTCTTGGTGTGGGCCTCTTTGGGTTCATCTTGTTTGGGACTCACTGCGTTGAAACTTGTATGTCTCTTTTATTTACCAGATTAGGGAAGTTTTCTGTTATTATTTCTTCATGTAGGTTTTCAATTCCTTGCTCCGATCTTTTTCTGGTACCTCTATGAGGTGAATGTTGGTATGCTTGATATTGTTCCAGAAGTCCTTTAAACTATCTTTATTTTGGGTTTTTTGTTTTTGTTTTTGTTCTTTTTGGGTGTTTTAATTGGTGTTTTCCACAACCTTGACTTCCAAGTTGCTGATTTGATTTTCTGCTTTATCTAAACTACTATTGGTTCCCTCTAATGTATTCTTAAATTCAGTTATTGTATTCTTCATTTCTGACTTGTCCTTTTTGTTTGTTTGTTTTCCATCTCAATGTTTATGTTTCCCATGTCTTTGTTGAAGTTCTCCCTGAGATCATTGAGCATCTTGATAACCAATGTTTTGACCTCTGTGTCTGGTAGACTGCTTGTCTCAATTTTACTTAGTTCTTTTTCTGGAGCTTTATTCAGTTATTTCATTTGGGACATGTTTCTGTGTCTTTCCATTATGACTTCTCACCTGTGTTTGTTTCAGTGTATTAGGTAGAGCTACTATGTCTCTTGGTCTTAGTAGATAGGACTTATGTAGTATACGTCCTGTGGGGCCCAGAAGTGCAGTCTCCCTGGACACCAGAGCCAGGTGTGTTCCATGTGTGAGTTGTGTGTGCTCTCCTGTTGTAGTTGAGTCTTGGTTGCTATTTTTATGCCAGTGGAAGGGATTGACCCTCAGGCTGATTAGTTGTGAGGATATGTCATGACTACAGTGGAGGAGCTGTTGTGAAGAGGCTGACCCTACAGAGCAGGATTCACTTTAGTAGGACTCTAGTGCTGCCCAGTCTAACCTTTAGGTTTGTCATCTGTGGAGTTGCCTTGTGGTGTTCCAGCATGGTCCAAAGTCATCCATTGGGAGTGTACCCCAGGACCTTCTGGGGAAAGTGGGATGGGGTCCCCTCCACCTCAGGCCAAGTTCAGCTGCAGCCTATACCCTGTCCAGAGTCACCTGGCATGGGCCAGAAACTGACCCACAGATGGCCATCGTCCATGCTGAACCCATGGCCAGCTGCCATTGATGCAAGACTGGGGGCTGCTTAGCATGAGGTGCAGAAAGCACACTGAGGCCAGATGCTTCTTGTTTGGGGTTTTTGAATCTTTGAGATGTTTTAAGAAAATCTGTAGCAGAAACAAAGACAGGCCATTTGTATGAAAAAGCCACTGGAAGAGGCTTGGTATGCCTACAAGTTCTGTGAGGCAGGGTCTCAGGAAATCATCAGGGCAAGGTCATGAACATTAGCTTAGTTGATAAAAACTCAAATATAGTGGCTGCCTGAGTCTGCGTGCTGGGTAGCGAGCAGGGTTCATCAAAGGAGCGATGAATCTGCCAGCACTTCCATCTGGGAGAAAACTGCCCCTCCAGCCCTCTCCCTGAAGCCAACAGGTCCCAACAGTGGAGCTCAAAATTAGTAAGTCTATGCATGGAGCCTTTAAGAGGGACACCCAGGACTCCATCTGCCCTCTATCTCATGCAGTGATTGTCTCTGATGGTTTCACAGCCAGAAATTATGGGGACTTCTCTTCCTGGAACTCTAGGCTTGGGAGCCTTGTGGGGCTGGAACCCTCTCACTCCTCAGATGGGATCTCTGCAGCCAAGATATCCCTCAATTTTTAACCACCATATGTGGGTGTGAGACTAGCTGGTTCCACATCTCCGCCCTTCCGACCAGTCTCTATAGCTCTTTCTCTATGTGTTTTTAGTTATAGGATCTCTGTTCAGCTAGACGTCAGGCAATTCTTAATGATGGTGGTTCTGTAGTTTGGCTGTTCTTTTGATATGATCATGATAGAAAGAAAATACTGTGTTTACCTACTTGGCCATCTTGACCGGAAGCTTCATCAATGTCATCTTTCTCATGGGCACTACTATAACTTCTCCTTTTTGGGGTACCTTATTCTGAGTGTATAAACCTGCTGGAATTTATTTTATACTTTAAGAATGTTTTCTTGAGTCAGCATTACTCTCTAGCTATCGCTCTTTCTCTTTTCTTTCATTCTCAGACAACTTTCTTGAAATATTGGAGAAGCCGGGATGGCTCAGCAGGTTAAGTGGTTGCTTTGCAGCTCCAGGGACCAAGGGTCAAATCCCAGCCCCAGCCCCAGCCCATGAGGATCCGCATGCTGAACTGGGGTGTGTTTCCCATGCAGAAGGCCTCCAGTTTGGTTCTCTCCCCCAGTTTGACCCCTAGCTTGAGTGGGCAGGCCTCAGTTCCCACCCTGTGGTGCCCCTGCCTATCTGTGTGGAGTGAAACCACTTTGAAAACTACTGCTCTGGGCCCTCCCCCTCCTCTCTGTCTCCCTCTGTCTCTGTCTGCTTCTGTCTCTGTCTCCCCCTGTCTCTGTCTTCTTCTGTCTCTGTCTCTGTCTCCTTCTGTCTCTGTCTTCCTCTGTCTCCTGTCTCTGTCTCCCTCTGTCTCTGTCTTCCTCTGTCTCTGTCTCCTTCTGTCTCTGTCAAAAACAATAAAATGTATCTTTAAAAAACTATTATAAAATAAAATTTTACTTACAAGAACTGAATTTTGGGTCCAAAGGAGGCAAGTGCTTATTAGTCAATAGCTGGACTTCTCCCACACTCTGGCTTTCAACATAAACCAAATTGCAGGCTTTCTTCAGCCTAAGGACCTTTGCAGGATCTCTCTGTGTTCAACAAAGGGGGATAAATCAGGGAAAGGAGACCTTGTGATACCTTCAGGGAAGTGGAAGGAGAAAGGACTTTGTTGTCATAAGTTAGCAAACTTAAGAAGGCTATTTGAAGACAGTGTCAGTAACAGTGAAAGAAATCACCGTACAAGTGGAGATGCCCCCCAAAATGTAATTTATTTATAAAAAATTGTGTATTTATTCTGACATGTTTAAACTTTAGTCACCTTCAAAGTACTGTCTGTTTGATGCAATATACCCATCAAGACACCTTTTCCACTGTTCAAAACAGTTTTTGAATGTATCGATTTTGATGCCTTTTAGTGCTTCTATCATTTTTTGTTTCATCCTATCAACAAAATGTTTCTCTTTGAGGGCCTTTTCCATCTAAGGAAACAAACAAACAAAAAAATGTCTCTTGGGGTGAGATCAGGTGAATAGGGAGAGAGAGCGGGGCACAGGAGTCATGCTATTTTTTGGTTAAAAACTGCTGAACACTCATTCCTGTGTGGGTAGGTGGATTGTCATGTCTCACATTGTTCATGTCAATCACCCGTCATGAAATGGGCAAACTCATTTAAAGAGTCTCCAAAAACAATTCACTGAAGCCAAATGCAGCCTCTCACAGCAATACCAGCTGGTGCACTGATGCAGATGGGTTCCTAGAACACTCACCTAGTGGGGGAAGCCTGCACTACAAGGAGCCTGCCCTCCATGAGAATTCTGGATTTGGGGACCCCCCATCATATTTGTTCAATGAATGTTTAAGGATACATAAAAATGTTATAGTGCTTGTCTGAGGGAATAAAACATTAGGAATCAGTTCTTAGTTGTAATTTTAACTTCAAGAATGCATTACTTGAATTTCTATTTGTTATGAAGACTGCTTGTCTTCTTCATTTGTTGTAACAACTAGGTTCTTAACTGGCCTTTAGTGCCCAGGGGCCAAAACATCCTGCTTCGAGAGACAAGTACAACCTTTCCAAAAAAAGTCCCATCCAAAATTCAAAGCAGTAGTGTCATCACTGAAGAATATTCTGACTCCTGTAACCAGGGATCTTCTCTATGCTTATCGCCCTGGTTTCTTTTATTTCTACCTCTGACAAAGCTTTCTACCTTTTATGTAACCTTATAAGCAACAATACCTTTCACCTCAAGGTGTGGTTGAGAACTGCCATCTTCATTATCTGTGGGACCAGGTAATTTTGAATCCCACTTCAAACCTACTGAATCATAATTTGCATTTTAATAACATTTTCTAGGTAATTCATATTCAAATTAAAGTTTGCATATTCATGCATGCAGTTTGGTCTGTGCAAGGGTCTATCCTGGCCTAGTGACAGAATCTCCTAATTTAATGGAAGAGATTTACACCAAATTTTTAAAGACTTTCCCTAAGGTGTCTAAGGAAATTTGCTTCAATATATGGCTCTAAACTGCAGGAGTTTATGAAAATCAGTTAATGACCCTATTGAGGCCCATATCTTAACACACTGGAAAACAGCCTGAGGAAGGTACAGGAAGAAACAGTGAGCAAGTACATTTCTGAGACGGCCAGGCACCTGCAGAGAAAGTCATGCTTCCAGGGTTTTCACAGAAACCAAAAGATGCCCAGAATCTCAGATTGAATCAGAAGAAGGATCAGAGGCCTTCCAATTGTGCCTTTTTTTTTCCTCAGAAGAATGGCTGACCCAGGCTGTCCCTGAAAGTCTCAGTGAATGAAAACTTTTTTGATATTTTGGCTTGAGAGCCTAGAACTTAAATTTACTCCTTCAGAAATTTGGAAAATTGTTTATTAAAAACAGTA
>PVKE010039580.1:0-14954 GCA_004027555.1 Craseonycteris thonglongyai
GGAAGGAAAGAAAAAAGAAAAGAAAAGGAAAAGAAAAAGGAAAGGGGAAAAGAAGAGAAGAGAAAGAAAAGAAGGAAAGTCAGACTTTCTGGAGAAAGTCTGTTTCGATTAAAGCTGAACCCACGTGGGTCCCAGAAAATCTTGTAACATTCTGCCCATTAAAAGTTCTTCTTCAAATGAAGGTGCACATACAGAACAGAGAGAAAAAGAAAGTCCTTCATTTGGATTCAACAGCATGTCAGCCTACTTATATGAGACAATGGTGAGCTCAATAATTCCACTTTTTTCCATTGCTGTGTGAAGTTATTATCTGTTTCAAATTATTGTTCATTTCAAGAGCTGTAGAATGAAAAAGCATGTAAAGACTTTGAAAGGACACTTGGTGCCTTCCCTGAAAGCTTTGTGAAACATTTCTTTGGAAACATTTCTGCTGAGGCTGTGCATTGGTTGTGAGTGGGTGTAGGGGATGGGTGTCTGTGCTTCCCCTTTTCAAGTTTGTTTACCTTAAATATGTCTCCATGGAAACAAGACCTACTTATAAGCTGAATTTAGGGTTGTCCATAAGAGGAATGAACAGAAAAATATAGATAGCTAGAGTTCTCATATAATCCAAAAAAGGTCAGCCAAGGCAAGGGAAACTACAGTTCATTGAACCCCTCTTTAGGACAGGTGATTTTCAATAAATTTTCTCATTTAACCCTGAAAGCTAAATGGTATTATCTCTGTTTTACAGACGAGAGCCTTGAACTTCTGCACATTTACTCAAATTGTAAGTAACAATACCAGATTTGAACCCAGGCCTGTCTGATTCTGAAACCCAAGGTCTTTTCATAAAACCACATTGCCAGTAGTTGCAACCTTTCCTCCCACTTCCTTCAAGCATTTTCCAGAACTATATAAAAATAGGTCATGCTTGATGTTACCTTCTGTTGAGTATAAGATGTGTTTCTGAGGAAAGAGATATTAGGAAGAAAGAAAATATGTGGGCTGGATAATCCAAGCATGAAATCAGCAGCAACAACGTCATCATGAACAGTTGCCCAAAATACTTCCAGCATGCTAGGCTGGTGTAGTAAAGGCCTCATTTAGCCAATAACTCCTCAAGTAGGAAGGCCTCCATTTACCCAATTGTTGGCTATACTCCACTGTGAAGAGAAGAGAAGGTAATGGATTGGAAAGAGTGATGCAGATCTGAGTTCAAATCTTGGCCCATACTTGTGCAATCCTGTGCAAGGCTCTTTGCATACTCGTATTTTAGTGTGAATATCCAAAGCAACTTCTCTGAGCCTCAACTATAAAGAGCTTATCTTGATGGGGCGAGATCTGCTGCTGAGGTGTTTTGGTCAGTGATGATGAGGCAGTACCTGTCACGTATCCATTTGCATCCATGCTCTCTATCTCATATACAAAATTCAGTGTGTAGGGAGGGTCAACAAGGGCTAGGGAAGAACTTACACTAAGGGAAGTGCTGTCGTGGGGAGAGATGGGTCCAGCAACCAGGACTGATTGTGAGCAAAGAGGTAGAGCTCCACTACTGTAATGTGGCTGATATTAGAATTCAGTCCCACCCAGCAACTGAAACACTTTGACATGTATGCCATAGTACTAGAGTATGAACAGTTAAGCGTGGGACCCCCCCATACCAACTCCCACTGCAACTGAATCTCAGACAACGGGAGCATTCTTCTATATATTTCAGGGTTGACAAGAGCTTGGGCATTGAAGTAGAGGTATTTTCAATAGTGGAGACAGAGATGGAACTGCCAACTTGGAGTAAGCCCTCCATGGCTCAAGTGAGGACCTGAGGCCAAAAATCCTAGCTCTGTAGGCCACAGAGGTAAATAGACAACCAAGTGTTTTCCATGGGTATGTCTAAGGGGGTTCTAAGTTATCCCAGGAATACATGGAAAGGACAACCCATTAAGTATTGCACTTCCTATGGTCAAAGAAGTAGGCCTTTGGCACCATTGGAATTTAGGTAGAGATGGTGGTGAGACTGGATCACTCACTTGAGCAATTACCTTATAGGTTATTGGGATGATGAAGTGCATGCCTGGCACACAGTAGACCATCAGTAAGTGTTAATTATTTTGATCTGTCTAGGATATAAGCAGAGATTGGCAAAGTAGGCAAGTACAAGACACTAGGCAGAATCCTACATTGCTGGGGAAGGCAGGATGCCTCAGCAGGTTAAGCGCTCACTTTGCAGCGCCGGGAACCAAGGATCAAATCCCAGCTCTGGCCCGTGCAGACCCATATGCTGAACTGAGGCGTGCTTCCCATACAGGAGGCCTCCAGTTCAGATCTTGCCCCCCAGTTCAGCCCCTGGCTGGAGGGGGCATGCTTCTCATGCAGGAGGCCCAGCCCAGTTTCCGCTGCCTCTGCCCACCTGTGTGGAATGAGACCATATTGAAAACTGATGATGTACAACTATGGAGACTGCTCTGGGCCCTCACCCTTCTCTCTGTCTCTCTCTCTGTCTCTGTGTCTCTGTCAAAAACAATAAAATAAATCTTAAAAAAAAAAGAATCCTGCATTGCTATCCCAGATCTTGAGAGGTGTTAAGCCAAAGAGATCAGCTATCAGGGTGCAGCCTAAAGAAATATTAAACACAAGAAGAAGAGAGAAGGTGTAAATCCATCATTTAGCTGGGAGGACCTGGAATGAGCGAGGCCAAGCCATGAAGTCTCCAACTGGAAGAGCTGGGAGAGACAAGAAGAGATCCGGAGGGTGGAGAAACTTAACCAATGCTACTCACTCACTCAGGGCCAGGTGGGGGCTGGAGCCTAATGACTCTCTTCTCTTCTCTTCAACATTAAAATTTTGATATAATTTGTACTCACAGAATTGTTATAAGAATAGTACCAAGACTCCTCATATACTGGCCACCCAGAATTCCCACATTTTATCCCTGTGCTTCGCCCTCTATCTCTATCTCTGTCTCTATACCTATATCTATATGTTTAACCATAGTGTATTTTTTCTAAACTGTTTGAAACATGATGATCCTTTACATACTTCAGTGTGTATTTCCTAAAAATAGCATTCTTTATTGACCATTGTATATTGATCAAATTCAGGAGCTTAGTATTTATGCAATATTGTTATCTCATGGACAGACCTTATCCAGGTTTCAGTGATTGAATAAAATCCTTTAAAGCAAAAGAAAATCTCAGAACGCACATCACATTCAGTCTTCTTGAATCTGCAATAGTTCCTTAGCCTTTGTCTTTCATGTTATTGACATTTTTGAAAAATACAAGTTGGCTATTTTATAGAATGTTTTTCAATTGAGGTTTGTCCAATGTGTCCTCATGAGCATTTTTGGCAGGAATAACACAAATGTGATGTTGTATTCTTCCCAGTGCACCACATCACGAAGCACATGAGGTTGATTTTTCTCATGACTCAGAAAGTTAACTTTGATCACTTGGTTGAAGTGCTGCCTGCTAGGTTTCTCCACTGTAGGTTACTATGTTTGCTTTGCCATTAATAAGAATGTGGATGGCAGATACTTTGAGACTACATAAATATTCTATTATTTCTCAAATTTGCCCACTACTCTTACCATCCAGGGGTGTTACACCCAAAACACTTATCATTATGATGATTTGCCAAATGGTGGAACCCAGTCTCTTGACTTCTCTATGTCAGTTAGTGAGCAAGGAACGTGCATGCGCTTCACATATCCTACATGCCTTCCATGCCTTCTCTTATGTGCTGCTTCTTTCCTGAAATGTCCACCTATCCCTTGTTCAACATTTACCAACAATTTGTTTCAAGACCCAACTCAAGACTCATCTCCTCAGACTATTCCCATGATTCCTTGCAACCTATAGTGACATCTCTCTTGCTTTCCTCTATGTTTCTTCCTACCTTTAGATGTGTCATAGTTTCTAGGTATTTCTTGAAGGCTTGGCTTTTCCTTACAACATGACTAGGGCAAACATCATTGTTTATAACATCTTTTTCAAAATATCTGTGATGGAGGGTCAGTTTTTGAAAAGTCCCAAAACATTGAGAAATAATTTGTGGTCCTACTGTATGAGACTCACCACCCGAGTTCAATAGTGTCCAGTTCAACTGGTCCCTACTGCCCTGTTCACTGATATAGGCCCATTGACCATGTGCTTGGATGTTGTGGCAAAGTCATATTGCTCTAAAAGTTGTTAGACGTAAATGAGCCAGTAATGTTTTGTATTTAAAATGACCTGGTAATATTTTGAGTAGTGTGCTTTAGGTCATTCCTTTCCCCTCTATATTGACCTCCACTCCCAGATTCAGGAGAGCTGTATAATGGTAATCAGGTAAGAGACAAAATCCTTTCCCTTCCATTCCATTTGGTTTTGACCAAGATTCCTCTTTGTGACACAATTACCACCAAAGACACCTGAGACTTAATGGGTAAAGAGACGATGGATGGGTTGGGTGAGTGCTTGCCAGCCTCTGTCAGGTTTGTTCAGAGTTGTGCCCAGAGTGATAAAAGCCTGCATTTGAAGCCACATCTTCTGATTGCAAGCTTGTGTTTGTCCTTATCACGACCGACTCACAGTGGTTAGGAGTGTGAACTCTGAATGTAGATAAACCTAAGTCCCCATTCAATATACCACTTGCTGCCTGTGTGGCTTTGGGCAAGTTGCTTGATCTTTCTGAGCTTCAGTTTCTTATTCATGAGGAGAAGATAATTACCAGTAAAATTAAATGAGATAATTAACACAAGGAAAATACTTTATGCATAGCACATACTGAACAAGGCTTTGATAAGACACATAAGACAAAGGCTTTGATCACGCATGGACTTTTAATTTTACCGAAGTAGCTATTCCATTATACACATATTCAATGGTGCTTTTATTATTCAGGGTACTGGTAAGATTTGTCAGATGCTGCAAAGAGAAAAAGACTCAACTCTTCTTCAAGTGGTCACAAAAGATTTGGGGAATACACTTACCAAATGATTCAAATTCATAGAATGGAACCCACTCCAGAAAGTAAGAGCTTTGAGGTTTCAAAGAAGGAAAAGTTTATACTCTTTTGAGTGATTAAGAAAGGTTTTATGAAACAGTCAGTACTTGAGAGGGCCTTGCTTGAGGGATAGATAGAGTTTCACAGGTCTGGGGTAGAGAGGACCCTCTTGGCAGAAGAGAGAGGAGTGTGAGCAAAGGCACACAGGTTATTTTTGAAATAGCAAGTTTCCAGCTGCGTTTTATATAGGCTAGACTTATGGGAGTCTTGAGACATAAGCCTGGAAATATAAGTTGATGGTAGACTTTGTATTTAATCTAGGAGGTAAATGGGGAACCATGGGATGTCACTTTCTTACCGCATAATGTCAATATTTTCCATGCTTCTAAGTGCAGTTATACAGGCAGGCAAAGAGGCAATGGGTCCTATTAGTGCTTTCCTGACCCCCACTAGTAGACACTGTTGCTGCTTCCCCTAACTCCTCTTGACTGGGCTGCTGTCCTCGTTCCCCAGCTGCTGTGAAGTTGGGTGCTAACAGCTCACAGCTGCTCCCTTCTCCAGGCATTGCCCTTCACCAACCCTGCTCAGAGAGGTCAAGGTTAATGGTCCCTGGCGGTAGCCTGTTGCCAATCATTGACTACATAAGGCTACATAAGACCAATCCCTGCCTCAGGCAGGACACACTCTGTGGTGGAACTCACAGGATCAGGCTGAACAAGATTCTGGTTGGCTCCACATTCTTTTCTTAAAGATTTTTGTTTGTTTTTTGAGAGAGAGAGAGAGAGAAATAGACAGAGAGAGACAGAGAGAAGGGGGAGGGCCCAGAGCAGTCTCCATAGTTGACAGCATTAGTTTTCCATATAGTTTCACTCCACAGGTGGGCACAGGGCTGCGCAGGGCAGGAACTGAGCCAGGAGCCTCCTGCATAGGCCCCGGCAAGAACTGAACTGGGGGCACACCCCAGCTCAGCATGTGGCTCACCCCGGCCCAGGCGGAGCTGAGATTGGATCCTCAGTCTCCGGGTTTGCAAAGCGAGCACTTAACCTGCCAAGACATCCCAGCTTCCCCTGACTCCACATTCTTGTTTAGCTCCTGTCTCTGCCCTCCCCTGCTTCCTCTTCTCTCAACTGTACTTCTGGGAACCTGACCTAAGACACCACCTCTCCCATGGAGAACTTTCCCTCCTTTGCCCCTCAATATTTTTCTTTGGTTGACTTCTAACTCTGGCCTCATAATACAACTTCTTTTTACTTTTCAGAGGTTTAACCAGCAAATGATTGCTGAAATGTCAATGACACGGTCCTGGCCCCTGGGTGATGGACTGCCAGGACCAACAGACTTCAAAGTGGTTGCAGTGGTTTGAGGAAAAGGGGGTTTATAAGAGCATGGCTTAGTCATAGCACCAAGCCCACGATGAGATACAACCAGAAAAACATGGTTTCTTATTTATTTCCAGGAACATGGCAGGATAGCCCTGCCCTCCCTTTGAACCTAGGTATGGCCATATGACTTAGATTGACCAATGAAATGTGAGTAGAAGTGACATGTGCCCTCTCTGGGCAGAAGCATTGAGAGCTAGTGTATCTTTTTTTATGTTCTATTTTTTCTCTGCATCATTAGAAATGGCAGCTTTTCTCTCAGCTCAGAGTCCTGAGTTACTACAATAAGCACATTGCTGGCTGATCCACAGCTATGTTAAGCCAGAAGACTTTGGGGCTGTTTGTTACTTCAACATAATGACTGGTCAAATTAATTTTCTAAAATAGCCACTAATATGCCCACTATATGCCTGGCACTATTCTAAATGCTTCTCAATATTAACTCATTTAATCTTCATAACAATTCTATAAAACAGATACTATTATTATCCCCTTTTAGATAATGAGAACGTTGAGGCCCACAGTTATATAAGTCGTAGATGGCAGATCCAAGATGCAAACCCAAGAAACATGCTTCTCAATCACTAAATGTATATCAAGTATATTTGTATATCATACACAGACATATACACACACACACAAGATAATTTAATGCCTCCTATAATGTAAAAGTCCAGGTGTAAACTGCTTCAGGGATGGCTGGATCCAGGTACTGAAAAGCTCACTTGGAATCATTGTGTGTGTGTTCTACTTTCATCCTCAGATGATCTTCCATTGAAGAGACCTCCTCATTTCCAGGCTTACGTTCTTACACTAAGCACCCACAGAGGAAAGACCTTGGTCTCCCCCAAAACTCTAGCGAAAGCGCTTTAGGGAACCATCCTCCCTCTACTTTCAGTCTGTATCACTTAGTGTGACTGGAGCTAAGAAGGGGCACACAGGTGCTGGGCAGGCAATGGCAACATGTCACTGCACATGGGGAGGGACGGGCCACAAAGAACTGAGAACTGTGAAGCTGCCAGAGCCCAGGAACTCTAAAGTCTCCACTTGCTGGAGTTGTAAAAACAAACAACTCCCCCCTTGCCCCCAGCAAATACCAGCTATATTGTCAAACATTGTCATGGGATTAATGGTGGCACAATTCTAGACTGGAAATCCTTGGGACTTGCGTGCGTGTTGGAAGGATTTCTGAGTTTCATTTCCTCTCTTCCCCTTTTCTTCTTTGCAGAGTTCCTCTTACTTTCCTTGCCTCGGCTTGTTGCTGCGTGCCTAACCCACACATAGAACTTTCTGCACAGATATATTTTCTCCGTTCTCCACAAGACACACACAGGTACACACTCAGAGACACAGGGACATCCGTACTTCCTTTGCTTTTGTCTTCAGAGGGGAATAGAAGGAGCACAGGATTAAGGGTCAAGCAAAGGCCCTCTCACTCAGCTCTGCTCCCCATGAACTCAGGGATGCCACTACCTTACTCAGAATTTCAGCTTTCCCTCCTGAAAAAAAGGTGTGCCCCTGAACCAGAAGATTCCAGGCACCATTTCTTCTCTCACACAGTTCTTGGTTCCAGCTCCTTCCAGCTCCCTCCCCAGCTTCCTCCCTTAGCCCCATACCCCTGCCCCAGAGCCCTAGACCCTTCTCTGGCCCCAGCCCCTCCCAGTGACTCCCCTGTGCTCAGCTCACTAGGTCCAGAGGCAAGGTGGGTCGGTGGGTCAGTAGGGAAGGGACACAGTTGGAGTTTGTCAGGTTCCATCTCACCTCCAGGCTTGGTCTGCTACTTAGCTGCTATGCCTTGGGCCAAGTACTTAATATTCTAATGAGCCTCAGTTCCTTAAAGTAAAATGGTGATGGTATCTATTGCTCCTTCCTTTCTGGGGCTGTGAGGGTTAAGTAAGATCATGTGTGTAAAGCTCAGGCAAGGTGTTGGCCCATTGCAGGTTTGTGAATTGCTGGAGATTAATGTTGTCTGCCACCAAACGTTGTAAGGAATATTATAGAGCTGTTAAAAAGAGAGTTAAAGCAGTGCTCAATGACAAAGCCAAGTGAAGAACAAAAGAATAGCATGTGTTGTTTGGTATCTTTTGTTTAAAACAATAGGGAAAGCAAGAATTTAGTTTATGCGAACGTGAATATAAATATATACCACATACACACACACACCCTCTAATATTACACAGGAAACTAACAGGAATGGTGACCTGTGGGAGAATGGAAGTTGAGTAAATGGGGACAGGGATGGTTTCACTGTACACCTCTTAATTCATTTTTCAGAATTTTGCCCCAAGCAAATACATAACCTATTCCAAATGCTGAATTTTAAAATATTAGAAATAAACTACAAGACTCCCGACTTCTGTGCTGAAAGTTGTGAGATCTGGGGCCAGTGGGAGAAGGAATCCTGAGCAGTTTCATTTTTCACTCTGCGAGAAAGTCCACGGAACTGAGAAAATGTCACTTCCAGCCACCCTGGAAAGTTACCAGGTAAAGACTTAAAATCTATGGGGAACCCAGTTTCTGGTCAGAGGTTTCTACGAGGGAGGTGGAGCAAGTAGACCAGCTTGTGAATCATTGTTTTCATGCCTCTCATCGCCATCAAGAGTATCAAATGGAACATCCGTATGATGCTTTTCAATTGACACAGTGGTTTCACACATATTACCTCATTGACTTTTCCAGCCATACACTGCAGTTAGCATTCAAGTTGTTATTCCTCTTCTTATCTCCTTTTATGGTCTGTAGCAGGCACTGGTATCGGCCTTCCCTCATGCCCTGGGCAGTCACGGCTTCTCACTATCAATACCCGTTAGCCCTCCCTGAGGACTTGCTCTGGCCACAGGCGTCAGCCCAGCCTAAGCTGGGGGGCAGGCCAGTGTCAGAGACGTGTGCCTCTAGACACAGCCCTGACCTGTGTCTGATGGGACCTGGTGGCTGAACACCCCTTGGGTAGGACATTTATGAGATGAGGGCTTCACAGTCTCCCCAAGGTCCCAGCTGCCGTTAATCCTCAGATGCTGCCTACCTTAACCTGCCTCTTAAGGTATCCTGAGGGGGGAGGGGGTGCAGGGGGAGAGGCTCCCTTCCCTTCCCCTCCTTTCCCTTCCTTTCTCTTCCCTTCCCTTCCCCTCCTTTCCCTTCCTTTCTCTTCCCTTCCCTTCCCCTCCTTTCCCTTTCTTTCCCTTCCCTTCCCTTCCCCTCCTTTCCCTTCCTTTCCCTTCCCTTTCCTCCCTGCCCTCCCTCCCATCTCCCCTCCCCTCCTGCTGCTTCATGGCCTCCACAATAATCCATAATCCACAGATGGATTATGTACTCGCGCATCTTTGTCTCAAGGCCATCCTCCGGGGAACCCAGCCCACCTCAAGGCACATGACTAGTAAGTGATGGAGCAAGGAGCTGGCTGCAAACCCACACTCTCTGCATTCCTTTGCCCTACCTCCCTCATAAGCTCTCCTGGAAGACAAAAGCCAGACCAAGAGGGCAAACTTTCTCTTCAAACCTCAGGCTGAAGAAAGCTACTGAGTCAAGCACAAGAGCTCTGAGTGTGCCAGCATTCAAAGTAAAGAGAAACATGAAGCTGGCTAGCAAGCACAAATATTTAAACTTGTCTTTCAGAACAAACATATTTGACATTGTTACGATTTTTTTTCCTTTAACCATTCATTGCGTGTTTGCAACATAACTGTGACTATTGACCAGGGCTTTTCCACAAAGCCCTTTGATCTTTTAATGCCTTACTTTCCTGTCCAAGAATGAAATAGTCGCTTAAAATTGTTGACCAGTTTCTTATGACTAGCTGATCATCTCTGGAAGGGAGCTGTGTTCCGGGAAGGGCAAAGGGGCTGCCCACGACTCAAGGTGTCACACAGAGTCCTTGAGCCATGGGCAGTGCCCCTGGCTATAGCTGTAGACAGCGTCAGGACACTAGAAGCCTTGCTGAAGACCCAGCTTCCTTCTGCAAGGCGGAATCTAGGGAGGTGGGGGCCGTGGGGCAATCCTTTAACCAGCCCATCTGGGGAGCAGAAAGGATGGTCAGCAGAGCAGTGTGTGGTACAGGGCACTGGCTTGCGGGCTAAATGTTTGTAAGTAATAGAGACCCCAGATCACAAAGCGCTGAGCCCACTGTTCTACCACAGCTCTGACCACTTGTGGTAGAACTGGTGGGGGGTTGTCCCCAGGCACATGGGCTCCCATGGGCCAGTCTGGTTCACGCATATGGAGGGTCTCTTCCCCACCACAGTGCAGGGCACCCCACAGGAGCTCAGTTGACCAGTGTCAAACAGAATGGATACAGAGGCATTCTTCCCAAAGATCAGGGAAAGGACAAAGATGGCTTTTTACTTCAGTCCTTGCAGGAGAGTTGGATCGGCTGGTGACTCACAGTGAATGAGTCCAGGTGACATCCTGCCACTCTGTGTCTCTATCACTCTTCAATGTGACAGCTGCGCCTGCAGTGGGTTCACTGCAGCGGGACCCGCCCCACTCAGCTGGGTCGTCACACCTGCCAACAGATCATTCAGAGCCCAAAGGGTCCACTCTCAGGGATGGATTTTTCGTGGCATTGTCACCTTCCCTGATACACAGGAAATCACCTTTCCCTGTGACATGGATTTCATGGTACCCTACGGGCGGCCAGGATTAGTCTAGAACTTTGACTAGGAGGGAACGAAAATACTGGAGCACAACTTTTGGGTGGCAAATGTGCTTAAGGAGCAATAAGAACAAGACTGCAAGGAGCAGGGCTTTCCCTCCCCGTGGCCTCCCCTGTGCCTGTCCCCCTCCTGCCTCTGTCCCCACCCTTAGCTCACTTCGTCCTTGCTCTGGTTTTCTTTCCTGTATGTCTTCAAAGTGATCATGGCCCTGCAGGAGTACAGCCTGCTGCGGGGTCTTGAATCCCAGAACTCACTCTTGCCCGCTGAACTGTGGGTCTGTTTCTCTGAGTGATGATAACGTGAGTACCTCTCTCTTACTCATAGGTTTGCTTGAGGATCAAATAAATAAATAACTGTAAAAGGCTTAGAAAACTGTCTGGCATAAGGTGAGGGCCAGATCAGATAGAGTTAGTTTAGGCAGCAGATAATAATGAGATAAAACACATTATGTGATGATCAAATGCGGTTCTTGTGAGGACAGCGAGGCCCCTGAGGTTCTCCGGAGAGAGTGGAGCTCACCTGGGAAGCCAGATGGCCTCGTGCTGGGGCAGTTCCTGGGAGCTAATACCTTCCTGTGCTAAGTTACATGGAGTCTTGGCCTTGCTGTATGACCTTGGGCAAACCGCTTAATCTCCCTGGCCCTTAAATCTTTTATCAGCTGAAAAAGGAGTGTGTGGGGGGAGGTGGGGGGGGGGGGGGAAGAAATCATAATACTGTTTTATTTCACTGAGCAACTCCGTTTCTGAGAAAGCCTGGAGGGTCTAAACGATGTTAGGAGATGTTTTAAGTAGAGGCTAGATGATAGTGGTTTAAAGATAATAGTTATCTTTAAAATTCCTAAGGTCTTAGGATAAGCTTGCTGTTAGATGAGAGAAGAGCTCTCTTGGATGATAGTTCCAATGAACATGAATTAATGTGTTAAAAATAGAAAAGTATTGCCAGACTCTCATGGTTGGTCAACATCTTCCTTATCACTTCTCGGACCACAAGGTAAAGGAGACAACTGTCAATTGATGGTAGTTGGCACCAATTCACTGCCAATAGGAGCCCCCAAGCTGGGGTACGGTGAAGGAGGAAACTCCTCAGCACAAACAGCTCAATTGGGATACAGCCCGGCTATGAAACAGCTCAGCAGTGTTACAACCCAATCAGGAAGCAGCATTGACTGGAATGGCACAGTTGTGAGGCAGCCATGGAGCAAGGTAGCCCAGGGGCAAGGCCCCTCCCCATCTAGACTGCTCTGCTCTGCTCCAGTTTGGTCAGGGGAACCATCCTCAGTGTTTTGTCTTTGTTGTTTCACTCTCAGCCAGGAAACGTAGTCTTCAGTCATTGGTGGAAAGGGAATGTATGCTGCCCAAGCTAAGCAGGAGCTGATTTATATAGTGAGAAGTCCCCACCCCTGGTCCCTGATTGGTCATTCTTCATGCAGATGAGGATTCCAAATCCTGGAAATTTGATTGGTTCAAAAGACACTGTCCTGATTAGTTAGAATGGAGCTGGTGGGTGGATGAAGATGCTGAGGGGCCATATCCCTGCACAGCTCTAATTGAATGGGGTGCTCTCAGTTCTATTGGTTGAAACACAATTCCAGGTACTATAAGGGCTGGCTCACACAGCAGACACGTGAAGCGGGGGTTAGGGCAGGCTTCTCCCTGAAGCACAGTTTGCATGAAAGGCACCGGTATGGAAAAAGCTGCTAGGCTGGTGCTTTTCAATTTGAGCTCAGTTAGCCACCAGGAGCCATTCTTGGTGAGTATCTTCGTTCTCAGGGTTCATGCCCTTATTTGAGGCTCAGAACCCTGGGTCTGTGTTTTCCTCTCAGATTAGAGAACATTGCTTTTGAAACCTAAATTGTGATGCAGGATTGACCAGAGGGTTATTTCTCATTGGTGAAGATATTTTGAAAAAGGAATGTAAATCAAGTTATGTTTGGACAGACACATCATGACTTATTTTAAATACTTAATCTTTTTCCGAGCAGTTTGATTATCACAGCAAAACTGAAGGGAAGGTATAAGGACTCCCACATAACCCCACTCATACACAGCTTCCCACATAATCAGCAACCCCCACCAAAGAGTACATTTTTTACGACTGATGAACCTACATTGACACATCATTATCACCCAGACTCCATGTTTCACCTTAGGGTTCAGTCTCGATGTGGTACATTCTATACTTTTGGACAAATGTATAATGACATGTATCCATCTTTGTAATATATAGCAGGGCCCCCCAACCCCTGAGCCACTGACCAGTACCCATCCATGGACTATTAGAAACCAGGCCTCACAGAAGGTGAGCGGTGGGCCAGCTATTGAAGCTTCATCTGTATTAACAGCCGCTCCCCATCACTCACATGACGCCTGAGCTCCGCCTCCTGTCAGATCAGTGGCGGCATTAGATTCTCACAGGAGCGCGAACCCCTACTGTGAACGGTGTATGTGCACACCCATCCTCCCCGCCACTCTACCCCTGTACACCTTCCATGGAAGAATTTTCTTCCATGAAACCGGTCCCTGGTGTCAGAAAGGGTGGGGACCACTGATATACAGAGTATTTTCACTGCCCTAAGAATCCTCTTTGCTCTACCTACGCATTCCTCCCATCCCACCTCTGGCAACCACTGATCTTTTCCCTGTCTTTTATAGTTGTGCCTTTTCCAGAATATTATATAGTTGAAATCATAAAATACATGACATTTTCAGACTGGCTTCTTTCATGTACTCATATGCATTTAGGGTTTCCTTTATGTCTTTTCATGGCTTGATAACTGAATTCTTTTTAGTGCTAAATAACATTTCATGGTCGCCATGTGCCACAATTTATTTATCCATTCACCTGTTGAAGGACATCTTGGTTGCTTCTAAGTTTGGACAATTATTTATTTATTTATTCATTTATTTATTTATTCAGTTATGAATATAGCTTCTATAGACATGCATGTGCAGGTTTTTGTGTGCAGCTAAGTTTTCAACTCCTTTAGCTAAATACCAAAGTGCACTAGTGCTAGATCAAATGGTAAGAGTACATAAAATTTATGAGAAACAGCCAAAGTGTCTTCCAAGGTTGCTGTACCATTTTGCATTCTCTCCAACAAGGAATGAGAGTTCTTATCGCTCCACATCCTCGGCAGTATTTGATGTTGTCAGCATTCCCAATTTTGGCCGTTCTAATAGGTATACTGTGCTATCTCATTATTATTTTCATTTGTATTTCCATAACACAAGATATGTAGCATCTTTTCATATACTTGATTATTATCTTTATATATATTTTAGTGAGGTATCTATTAAGATCTTTGGCCCATTTTTTAAATTGGGTTTCTTGTTTTCTTGTTGAGTTTTAAGAGTTCTTTGTATGTTTTGAATACCATTTCCTTCGGTGTGTTTTTTGCCAATATTTTCTCCTAGATGGTGGCTTGTCTTATTCTCTTGACAGCCGCTTTGTCATAGAGGAAGCTTTTCAAGTTTAATAAATTGCACCTTATCAATTATTTCTTTCAAGGATTGTGCCTTTGGTGTTGTATTGTAAAAATCATCTGGAGGAGAAGCTGGGATGGCTCAGTGGGTTAAGTGCTCTCTTCATAGCCCTGGAGCCCGAGGATCAAATCCTGGCCCAGGCGGACCCACATGCTGAACAGGGGTGTGCCCCCGTTTTGGTTCTTGCTGGGACCTAGGTGGGAGGCTCCCAGCCCAGTTCCTGCCCTGCACAGCCCCGCACCCACCTGTGGAGTGAAACTATATGGAAAACTAATGCTGTCAACTATGGAGACTGCTCTGGGCCCTCCCCCTTCTCTCTGTCTCTCTCTGTCTGTGTCTCTCTCTGTCAAAAATCAATAAAAATAAATCTTAAAAAAAAAATCACCTGGAGATGCTGGGGTGGCTCAGTGGGTTAAGTGCTTGCTTTGCAACCCTGGGGTACAAGAATCGAATCCTGGCCCTGGTCAGTGTAGACCCAT
>PVKE010039582.1:0-14954 GCA_004027555.1 Craseonycteris thonglongyai
TTACTTCCCTTGCCAATGAGGTCAGATTCATAAAGTCCTCCCTGAATCCCAGGTCCATAAGTTTAGTGCCAATGTTTTCTTCTATGCAATTTATTGTTTCCTTTCTTATTTGGAGGTCTTTAATCCATTTTGAGTTAATTTTGGTATATGGTGAGAGATCGCAGTTCACCTTCAGCCTTTTGCATGTAGTTTTCCAATTCTCCCAGCACCATTTATTGAAGAGGCTTTCTTTTCCCCACTGTATATTTTTTGATCCTTTATAAAAAATAATCTTTCCATAAATTTGTGGGTTTATTTCTGGGTTTTCAATTCTATTCCATTGGTCCGTGGGTCTGTCTTTCTGCCAGTACCAAGCTGTTTTGATTTCAGTAAGAATTCTTGACTCTACTGTAACAGAATGAGATATTCTCACTCCTGTTATAGCTCTATTTAGACCAAATACACTTGACTTGGGCTTGGTCTATAATTTGTTTTGACCAATGGCAGATGAAAGGTGAGCTGAGGCTTAAAATGTGCTTGTGTGGTTAGTCTTGACCTCACTGCACCACAACTATCCACCATTAAAAGATAATTCCTTAGTTAAACCTTATTCCTTCAGAGTGGGCCCCAGAATGAACACTGGTAGAGCACACCTCAGCATTATTCACAGCCTGCAGAGACACCTACATACTAAGAGCCTAAAACCTTTTATAAAGCACTCAGTCAAGGTCAGCCCAAATCAGTCCAATCACAAATAACCTAAAGATTTATTAATGTGCAAATAAATGTGCATTGTTTTCAAAAAATGAGTTTGGGTGTGACTTACAATGCAATGTTTGTAGCAACAGTAAGTAGTCAGATATAATGATCCATACAGACAGAAAAAAAGAGCAAATTATAAATAAGTATTTCACACAGAAGTTTATGATAGGCTGCTCAAAAAAAAATAAAAAAATATTAAAACCGCAATGAACAACCAATTCAAGGCCATTAGAGTAGCAAAAATCAAGAACTTTGATAATGCTAGATATCAGCAATGTTGAGTAGCAATGGAACTCTCATATTCTTCTGGGAGAAGATTACCTGATTCAACAACTGGAAAACAATTTGGCACAAATTTGAAAGTTAAAGATGTTCCAGCAAACCCCAGGACCTCGGGACACCAACAGTTATACTCCATTAGAGAACACATTCTTATTGACAGAGGGAAAGAAATGAAAAAAAAAAAAATCCAAATATCTATCTACAAGAATCTGAAAAAAGGGGAAAGCCGGGACGGCTCAGCGGGTTGAGTGCTCGCTTTGAGGCCACGAGGACTGAGGATCGAATCCCGGCTCTGGCCCAGGCGGACCCACATGCTGAACTGGGGAGTTCCCACAGTTCGGTTCTCTAGCTGTCTCTGTCTCTGTCTCTCTCTCTATCTGTCAAGAGTAAAATAGAAATAAATATGCACTGAAGATAAAATAATTACTCTCTATAAATATAAAAAAAGATATAAAAAAAAACAAAACAAAAAGAATCTGAAAAAAAAAGTTATATTCATACAAGTATAACATTACATAGTAAAAATGAATGAACTACAATGAAGATTATATACTGCATTTTTAAAACACAAAAGCAAGCAAAAGCAATCAATATGCACTTTAAATATATATTCTTATGTGGCAAATTATTTTGAAGAAAGGAAATGATCAGCATAAACTTCAGCTTTGTACTAACTTCGACAGCACATATACCAAAATTCAGCATAGCAACTGAATGTTTTCATTCTTCAGCTGGATATTGGTTTCGTAGGTGTGTCTTTCTTCTATTTTGCTTCATAATTGACATATAAAATATGTTGTTTTATATTCATAAACTTTAAAGTTAAAGTTGTCACAGGAAACCCCATGACCTCAGGACTACAGCAATTCCACTCCATTAGGAAACAAGTTCCTATTAATGGGAGGGAAAAAAAGTGAAAAAACAAATCCAAATATCTATGCACCAGAATCTGAAAAAAATAACATGCTATATATAGAATAAAATATAAAATGGGATTTTTTTTCAGTCATGTGAAATGGTGCACCCTAGTCATCCAATATAAAAGCTGTCAGAGGTAAAAGAATGAACACAGTACTTTCTCCATTAATGGAACAGTCAATTTTTTCCTGTTTCTAAATTCCGTTTCTCAGCAAGACTTGTGCAAAGAAATTATTTCACCAGACCCTTTCTGAGCAGGCACTCTGTGCAATTAGCAGGAGACAGATAGGCCAGGAGCTTGTGCTGCTCCTACCAACCTTCATTAGACCACACTCTTCTCAAGGAAGGAGGAGTCTGGTACTAAACAGGGACATTAGCTTTGTCCATGCTGTTCGACAGACACAAGCGTAAGCTGAACCCTAGCATTTCTAGTTCCACTGAGAGAAATCTGAGCAGGGACAAAAGATGGGGACACAAATTACAAGTAAGAGAAACTGACTCTGGTACTCTTATGCAAAAAGGCATTTGCTGGAAGAATATCGAAGGCTCACAGATTTAACATCTATGGCTGAATCATCCAGAAACAAAGAAATGCATGAACAAATGTGACTAGCAAAGGTATGTCTTATCAAGTGTTCAGAGAGAATGTGAAGCAACAGGAACTCTTACATATTTCTAAGTATGAACTGATAAAAGTACCAACTAAATTCAGTTATTTCTAGATATATAAAAATTCTTGCAAAAGTGACATGTTTGTTGTGGCAGTGTTCATATTAAGAAATATTTGGTAATACTCCAAATACCCATTAATAAAAAAGAGATAATTATATTTTGATGTATTAAAAAGTATATACTATACAATATTTAAAATGAATATGCTACAGTGATATACAAGGGCTGTGCAGAAAAAAAATCCCACCACTGTCAATAGAATGAGAATAGTTACAAGGCTGGATAATTTCCAGACAGCCCTTGTATTACATATTCCATCAAAGATAAATCTCCAAAATACGTTTGAACAAAAAGATAAAGTTGCAGGATGATACATACCATAGACCATTTATGTAATAACTGCTTACAGATATGTAAACATCTACTCAAAATCTATAAATATGACTAAGAATAATATAAAACTACAGCATAGTAAAGTTACATTTCAGGAGGGGTGAAGACAAATAGGTCTGGGGACAGGAGACTTCAACTGTAATTATAATGCTTTCATTTCTTTTTTAAAAAATGAAAGCAAATATTTCAAAATGTTAAAATTATTAAATCTAAACAGCCAGCATAAAGTTGTACATTTCTTTATTCTCTATATTTCACTGCATATTTGAAAAATTTATAATAAGAACTTATCATTTAAGGGTGGTTTTATATGTTGAATTTTATATGTCCTAGCACTTACTTCAATAAGGGCTTCATTTTCCCATGCATACTTATATGAGCATCAAGTAATGAAGTTACATACTCATTTATATCAACCATTTGCTCAGGACCTTAAACGACTGGGACATATAACATGAATATCATAATCCCTGCAACTGTTTCAGTTAGCTCTTCCCAGGCACTACGCATGTGGTGGCAGCCTCTTAACGGCCCTTCCAGAGTAATAAGCCCCAAGTCACACGTCCAGTCTTAATGTATAAGATTGATATTAACATATATTTTTGATTGTCAGGTAGTGGGGAAATGTGTAAATAAATTACTTGCTCAATCAAGTTCACAAGACTAGCTGATAGAAGAGCTAGAACTAGAATCTAAGATTTAGACAACAGGCCATTTTGTATCTTACTGAGGAGGACAGACTACACTCCTTACAACAGACTTTTCAACAAATGCCACTCTGAAGCACTGCCCAAATCAAATTTCTTACTATTACACCATTAAGCATATTCAAATGAATCTCCTTTCAGGAGTACCTTTAATACATTTGCACTTGAATCATGACAATTGGTACTGCCATTTAAAATAACATGTCATATTAAATGACATAAAATACATTTTCAGAATTAAATCAAATTGTTTTACTATTAGAGCATGTCTCTGTTATAAGCATTTCAAGATTACATTAGATATTTGTGAATTATATTAATCAGAATTTTCATCAGGCAAATAAAAATTAGTATTATAGAAAATGTCCCTAACATGATGCGACAGAGAAGAAGTCAGATCAAAGTAGTAGAAAAGTCATCCATGGGAAAGCCAGAATGGCTCAGTGGGTTAAGCGCTCACTTTGCAGCCCCAGCGACCAAGGACTGAATCCCAACCCTGGCCAGTGCAGACCCATATGCTGAACTGGGGAGTGCCTCCAGTTCGGTTCTCACCGGAGTGAGACCCCGGCCCAGTTCCTGCCCTGTGCAGCCCCGTGCCCACCTGTGGAATGAAACTATGTGGAAAAACCAATGATGTTCAACTATGGAGACTGTTCTGGGCCCTCCCCCTTCTCTCTGTCTCTGTCTCTGTATCTCTCTATCTCTCTCTGTCAAAAACAATAAAGATAAATCTTTAAAAAAAAAGAAAAGTCATCCATTCATAAGTTCTAGACCCAACTCCCAGCTCACTGGCAATAAGACCAAGCCTCATCCACATGGACTAGACAGAGATCCTGTGGAAAACAATGTTTGAGACACGTTCTTTTTTATAATGAACTAAAACATGCAAACAAAAAATGCATAAACAATAGTATGTAATTCAATAAACTTTCACACACTGAACACATGTAACTAGCTCCCAGATCAAGAAACAGAATATTACAAGCATGTATCCTTTCAGTCACTAACTCCATTAAGGATAAGCTTGATGGACAGCCCAACTTCTAACACAATAGATAACTTCTGTCTCTATACTCTAAATAAATGAACTCATACCATAAGTTGTTTTGTGCATGGCTTCTTAGGCTAACATCATGGTTGTGATAGCCATCCATATTTTTGCATGTAAATGCTGACAGATCACTCTTATTGTTGCATAGTGTTATTTAGTGTAACACAACATATTTATCTGTTTTGTTTGTGATGGGCATTTCAGTAATTTCAAGGTAGGGAGTATTACAAATAGTATTACAGAACATTCTACTACATTTTTCCTGCTGAAGTGTACATTCAGCACATTTCTTCTAGGAGTGGAATTACTGTGCTATACAATATGTGCATTATTTTCCTACTGTGACAAATTACCACAATCTTGGTTGCTAAAAGAACCCAAATGTTTTTCTTACAGATACAAAGGTGACATTTTCTAAATGGGTCACATTACACTAAAATCAGTGTGTCCATAGGGCTGTGTTCCTTTCTGGAGACTATAGAGGAGAATCCATTTTCTTGCCTTTTCCAGCTTCTAGAGGCTGCCCACCCACATACCTTGGCTTGAACCCCCTTCCTCCATCTTCAAAGCCAGCAATAGCCAGTCAAGTCTTCCCTAAAACACATTATCACCCTGAGACTGATTCTTCTGCTTACCTGTTCCACATTTAAAGGACCCATGTAATTACATGTCCCTCTGAATAATCCAGTATAATTTCCTTATCTTAGCTCAACTGATCAGAATGAAAAATGTCCTATCTTTAAGGACAAATAAACCTTCACTTACTAACTTAAGTAGCAGCATAGAAGAAAGCCACCATCACTAAAATACTGCACATTCCAACTGCAACCTGAGTTCCCCCTTGCCTTGTAACACATTTTCATAGGCTTTAGGAGTTAGGATATGGACATCTTTGAGAGTCTGCCTCCCACAGTATGCATACATTTTGTAAGTGTTTGTAAAATTTGTGGTATAAACACAGTTATGGCAATCTCAAGTTTTTTCCTTTCTATGAAGATCAACTTTCTTATGTCAGCCTCATAATTCTTCTCTCCAACTATAAAAATCTTTTTGCAGTTACTAAGTATAAAAATAGATTTAAAAAAAATATATATAGGGGATGCCAGGATGTCTCAGTGGGTTGAGCACCCATCTTGCATCCCCAGGGTCGGAGGATCAAATCCTGGCCCCAGCCCATGTGGACCCATATGCTGAGCTGGGGTGTGCCCCAGTTCAGTTCTCTCTGGGGTAAGCTTCTCATGTGGGAGGCCCCCCATTTGGCTCCAACTCTGATCGTGCTTCCCATGTAGGAGGGCCCAGCGCATGGGAGCATGCCTCCCATGTGGCAGTCCCCAAGCCTGCATCCTGCCCAGCATGGCCATGTGCCTATCTATGGAATGAAACTACATTGAAAACCATTGTAGAGCTCTCTGTCTCTGTCAAAAACAATAAAAATAAATCATACATATATATCTCGGGATAACTCAGCAGGCTGAACACTTTCCTTGCAACTGTGAGGTCCAGGGATCAAATCCAGGCCCTCACCCATGCAAACACATATGCTGAACTGTGGCACAACTGGCAACTGCCAGTATGGTGGTGAAGATTATCATCTCCCAGTTCAGTCCTGCCCTGCGCAGCCCCACATCTACCAGAGTGCAATGAAACTATGTCACAACTAATGATGTACAACTATGAAGAATGCTCTGGGCCTTCCCCCCTTCTCTCTCTCTCTCTCTTTCTCTTATACACACACACATCTCTTCTCTAGAACAATAAAATAAATATTTAAAAGATACTAAACAGGTATGCTGGGAGATAGCTCAACAGGTTGAACACTTGCCTTGCAACCATGAGGTCCAGGGAACGAATCCTGGCCCCGGCCATGCAAACCCACATGCTGAACTCGGGTGTGTAGCTGGTAACCACTGGATAGCAGTGAAGGTTCTAGCCTTCCATGAGGAAATCCCCCAGTTTGGTTCTGCCCCATGTGGCCCCACATCCACCTGTGTGGAATGAAATTATGTCAAAAAAATGCAAATGATGTAAAACTATGGAGACTGCTCTGGGCCCTCCCCCCTTCTCTCTGTCTCTCTCTAACCTTCTTTCAAAACAATAAAATAATTTTTTTAAAACATTGAACATAGAATTACCATATGTTCCTCTAGCAATACACCCAAAAGAAATGAAATTTATGAAAACATAAATTTGTGCACTAGTGTTCACAATGTTATTCACAATAGCTGTGAGATGGAAACAACCCAAATGTTCACTGACTTACGAAAGGATGAACAAAATGTGTTATATGAGGGTTATCTGGAAAGTATCCAGCCATGTAATATAAAAAATAGAGGCATTTATGGCTGGATTTTTTCCAGACAGCCCACATACACACACATAAACACACACACACACTAGAATATTATTCAGCCTTATATAATGAATGAAGTTCTGTTACATACTAGGATATGAATGAACCTTGAAAACATTACATTATGTGAAATAAACCAGATACAAAAAGACAAATGTTGTATGATTCCACTTATAAAAGGTATCTAGAATTTTCTACTCTATACAGACAGAAAGTAGAATGTCGGGGGGACTTGGGGAAGAAATCATAGACAGTTAATTAGTACAGTGTTTCAGTTTGGTATGATTAAAAAGTTCTAGAAATGAATGGTGGTGATGTTTTCATAACAATGTGAATGTACTTACTGTCACTGAATTATAGACTTAAAATGGTTAAAATAGTAAATTTTATATTATGTACATTTTCCCACAATGTCAAGTTGATTTTTTAAAATTAATTGAGCATCTATTATTTTTCCAGTCACTGTAGTAACTGCTGCAATGGTAAGTGAAATTTTTTTTAATCATTATTTATTTATTTTTTATTGTTTTTGACAGAGAGAGAGAGAGAGAGAGAGAGAGAGTGAGAGATACAGAGACAGAGAGAGAACTGAACTGGGGGAACTCCCCAGTTCAGCACATGGGTCGGCACGGGCCGGGGCCAGGATTCGATCCTCAGTCCCCGGCGCTGCAAAGTGAGCGCTTAACCCACTGAGCCATTCCAGCTTCCCCTGTAAGTGAATTTTTAAGTCAGCTTAAAATTGTATACCTCTCTCCCTTCCTTTCCTCATAATTATAAAAGGGAACACTGAGCATTCTCCTCCAAATTTCTTAAAATCCAGAGCCTCGGCCTACTTACAGATCACAACTAAATAGCCCAACACATCATGCACATTCCCCTTCTAAGTCTGTCCTCTCATCCAAATCAAATACACTCAACCTTATTAGTCAAATATTTGGTTCAGTTTATATCTATTAGTTAAATGCATTTGCCTAGAACAGTCCACTTCACAGCAGGCACTCAATGAATTTTATATATTATTTTTTTAAAGATTTATTTTTATTATTTTTGACAGAGAAAGAGAGAGCGAGAGAGAAAGAGAGAGATACAGAGACAAAGAGAAGGGGGAGGGCCCAGAACAGTCTCCATTGTTGCACACCATAGGTTTTTCCAAATAATTTCATTCCACAGGTGGGTGTGGGGCTGCACAGGGCAGGAACTGGGCCGGGGTCGCACCCCGGTGAGAACTGAACTGGGGGTGCTCCCCAGCTCAGCATATGGGTCCACACGGGCCGGGTCTGGGATTCAATCCTCGGTCTCCGGGGCTGCAAAGTGAGCGCTCAACCCACTGAGCTGTCCCAGCTTCCCCTTATATATTATTATTCATTCAAAATTTGTGAAGAACCAATTATGATAAAAATGAGAAGGTAAATATTTCCACACTAGCTAAGAAAATTTCCATATCACATGTTCTATCTTCTCATCCAGCAAAACAAAGAAAAGTGGCTGATAAGATTAAATATGCACTCTATTGTGACCATTTGTCATTTGCAGCTCTCTAACATCTAGGTAAGTTCCTACTTTATGAATTTTGCCTGCCCCAAGACAGGCTAGAAAACCTAGAACCACAGACTCACTTGAAAGTAGAACACAGGCAGTGAGTGACTTCACTTCTGGCAATGAAATGCACAGGGAAGCTATACTGTGGATGACAAAATTTCTCCATCTGTTCACTTCCTTTTCTACATGATGTGAACTATATAAAAAAAGGAGATAGAGTTGCTACCCTCAAAGCTGGAAGAAGCTGAAAACAGACCTTTTTACACACTTAAACTGTCAAATATATTTTTTGTCTTAGGTTTTATTTTCTCCTAAATTTTCCTCATATCTTTCTAAAGAACAATTAAATAGCATACAGAATTTATATAAATTCTTATTTTAAAGGCAAAATATCTCCAGTGATATTCTAGAATAATCTAAATGAACAATACCATAATTTATCAGTAAACTTCAGTAAATCATAATTAAACAATGTAAATCATAATTTATCACTAATACAACTTAATGCAGTATCCTTTTTAAACTACATTGTTTCATAAACTTGCACATATTTCACCTCTAGTAAACACATACTTGAAATTATGCTGCCACTGATAAAACTAATAGCACAACACAAATCAACAAAATTATCCATGAGGTAACTCTAAGACCTCAACTTTCATAATAAAATGATTAAAGCTAAGAAAAACTTGTTGTAAATCACATACATATTCTACTCATTTCAGTAAGAATTCTTACTACAGAGTTTTGATATTATGCATGATGAAGCAAGAATTCTATGGACTTAAGTATATGTAATGAAAGAAAAGGTTCAACAATATGAGTGAGATATATATATATATTTAAGAATTCTATCAAGAATATACCAGGGAAGTTTCTCAAAAAAATGTTTTAATAAATTAACTATTCATGAGGTGCCAGGGTAGCTCAGCAGATTGAATGCTTGCCTTGCATCCCTGAGGTCCAGGGATCAAATTCCGACCCCAGCCTATGCAAACTCATATGCTGAACTGCAGTGCAACTGGTAACCTCTGGGATGATTTAATGGCAAAGGTTCTTGCCTCCCATGCAGGAGACCCCCAGTTCGGTTCCCACTCCACAAGGCTCCATATCCACCTGTGTGGAATGAAACTACGTCATCACTGATGATGTACAACTATGGAGACTGCTCTGGGCCCTCCCCTTTCTCTCTCTCTCTCTTTCTCTCTCTCTCTGTCTCTCTCTTCTCAAACAATATAATAAAATTTTTAAATAACTATTCAGTTGAAATGATTTCAACAGCACTAAATAAGACAAAACTAACTATTTGTGGGGTTTTGATTTAAGGCTGAAAGTCAATGTGCTAGATAATAGTAACTTCTCTTTATTTTGTACAGAAAGCACCTCAAATTAAGTAGAACAGATGGTGATATTAAAAAAACTTATTAATAGGAACATTTCATCAGTTGGAAACACTATCTGCAAGCAAAAGTTCTGAAAAATGCAATACTGTAGCCCTAAAGAATTACTATTTAATTAAAGAACATAGAGCTAACTTCAATAAATTAATCTCAATGACTCAAAATCTATTAACCTGCAAAATGAAAACTACATTAACTTACGTAACTCATGACTGAACAGTGAAGGTAAAGGTAAACTTTATCATCCCCACATTATCCTAATTTGAATGATTTTTCTTAAACCAAATTTGTGAAGATCAAAATCATGATATCTTACTCTAGTACTAAGTGCATGCAAAGTGACTCACCGGTATTTATCTGACTCATCCCAATGGGCTGGCCACTCCCATTTCTATGGAACCACAATCAAAGGCCACCTTAGTTGCCAGCAGGGTTGGAACCTCTAGGGTTCCTCCCCTGTTATGTTGCTGAGTCACAGTCCTCAACAAGCCTAGAACTTTCATTCTTTTCACCTCATCTTCATGTTATTTCCTCTAAGATCTTTCCAGTTATTAATACAAGCCACATGAGTCATCTGGACTTTCTGTGTCTATAGGGTTTATATCAAAATAGGTCTGTTTTTGCACAGAACATGGTGCAAGATGACATTACACTACAAAGAAGGTCTTGGGGAAGCAGAGAATAGGATGTTGCCCCCAGTCTTGAGGAAGCCAGAGGCCCAACTCAGAGAAATGGGAATCAAAGTAATATAGACCAGAAGTCTTCCAGACATTATATATACTACAATTTAAATATGCATCAGCAAATCCTTCTCATACGTGGATTTATTTTTTTTTCTAGACCAATCTAAACATATTTGGACCTCCTTCAAAGCACTGTTATCTTATAAAATTAGATCCCCCCTGAAACTTTATTTTAGCCTACTTAAGTCTATCCCAAAAATTGTAATTAAGAAACTCAATTTATCTTTTAAAAAAATGGTGATGATGGGCTGGAGTCTTTGGCACTACTTTATATTTTGTTACTTTCTCATTAGTCCTTGAATCATTATATGAAATTCCTAAGTCTTTATTGAGTGGAGCTTCATAAGAGAAAATTTAGAAATAAGTCAAAGCACTAAACAAAAAAAAATCATGAACAGTAAGATAATTAGTGCATCATTTCCATTCTGCAGCTAACACCTAGTTTTGGTGTCTTTTCTATTAAAGCATCTAACCCCAACATCCTTACCTAATGATCTATTCAAATTCCAGGTAGGGAAGATTTGAAAAAAAAGAGGTGGTTCTTCTTCTCAATGTGAATTCAGGAGTCCTTTGAATGCTGATTGCCTGATTTCAAATAATCTTATCAAAATGCTACATATACATAAGCAATTGTGAATTGTAGGCCCTAATATTCATAATCAGGACTTTTGAAAAAATCACTAGAGCCAAGTCAAACCACATACCTAGTTAAAGGACAGAGACTGGCAGGATTTTCTGGTCACTAGATGGATAGTTCAGTTGCCTAAGCATTACAGATTATGTTAAGATGCACAAATTGGGATACAACCATCAAAATGAAATTACTTATGCATCCATCCATTAAAAGCTGTATCTTCAGGCTGACTTCATTTTGTGCTTCCAACGTCAGAACATAGACTCATCATCTCACTGTATTCTTGTATTTCAAATAAAGACACAAAACTGCAGCCACTAAAATATTCTCTCAAGAAGGTCAAAAGAGAGAAAAAAAAATGGTGGCATGAATGACAATCCTGGAAAACACCCCCTGAAGGTTACAACAAATAAGACAACTGTTAGTCAACAAAGAATTCCTTACACAACTCAAAAACACAGCAAAGAGACCAATGAATCACATCAAAGTACCTGCAGGTGGGCGAAGAGGGGTAAACTGAGGGGGAAAGGAGGAGTGCAAAAACTCTGGCTGCATGAGGTTGCCTTCTGGGGACTCTGCAGCTGGGGTATGGAGAAGGAAGAAGGTGGCAGCTGAGCATTCTGTACCTCACTCAGTCCACAGGACAGAAAAAAGGGAAGCTCAAAGAGGCTGGGGCCATGAGATGTCATGACCAGATCTCACTTTGGCCCCCAGGAGGTTCTGAGAGGAGGAGGAGCAACAAAGGCAGGGGAAACCACAGCCTGACCTCTCTGGCTCAAGAAAGACAGGAGAGAAAATACTGTGAGTGAGCTTCTCTGGCTATGAGCAGTCCTGCTTGAGGGATCAGAATATAAAGCAACTAATCCCCAAATTCAGGGCAGAGACCACAAGGCAAACCAAATACAGAAAAGCATAGACCTGCATGGCAAGTGAGGTCTGTAACTCCAGGCAGAAAACAAAGGCACTGGTTGCCCTCCTCCCACCCACCCTTCCAGACTTCCATCCCCCACTTCTGCTGGACAAGAGCAGTGAGCCCTAGAAGAAATTGCAGCAGTGAGTGTCTGCTTAAAGAACACAATATCCACAGAGGTTGCCAGAATGAGGACTCAAAGAACCACAATTCAAAAGAAAACAGAAAATCACAGTAAACAAGATAGAGACAAACACCCTATCAGAGACAGAGCTCAAAACAATGGCTATAAGAATGCTCAAGGAACTTTGTGAAAATTCCAACAGAGAGTTAGTAAGCATAAAGAAGGACATAGAAATCACAGAAAAAGGCCAGGCAGAGATAAAGATTACAATAACTGAAATGAAAAATGGAATAGAAGGAGCAACCAGATTAGATGAAGCTGAGGCACAAATCAGTCATATGGGAAAAAATGTAGCAGAAAGCACCCAATCAGAACAAGAAAAACAAAAAAAATTCAATAAAAAAATGATAGTTTAAGATTTCTCTGGGACAACATCAAGTGTAACAACATTTGCAAGGGATCCAGAACTTATGTGAAGAAATGATGATGGGAAGCTGGGATGGCACAGTGGGTTAAGCACTCACTTTGCAGCCCTGGGGTCCAAGGATTGAGTCCCAGCCCTGGCCCATGTGGACCCACCCATATGTTGAACTGGTGTGTGCTTCCCACATGGGAGGCCCCCAGTTCGGTTCTTGCCAGGGCATGCTTCCCATGTGTAGGAGGCCCCTGTCCCAGTTCCTGCCCTGTGTAGCCCCCACTCACCTGTGTGGAATGAAACCATGTTGAAAATTGATGACATACAACTATGGAGACTGCTCTGGACACTCCCCCTTCTCTCTGCCTCTCTCTATTTCTCTCTGGAGCTCTGTCAAAAATAATTAAATAAATAAATAAATACGTACATACATACATACATACATACATACATACATACATACATACTGACCGAGAATTTCCCTAACTTGGCAAAGGAAATAGAAATTACAAGCCCAGGAAGCTCGGAGAGTCCCAAACAAGACGAACCCAAGCAGACCCACACTGAGACACATCATAACAGCAAAAATTAAAGACAAACAGAATATTAAAAGCAGCAGGAGAAACACAAGTGTTGTAATAACTTATGAGAGCAGCCATATGACTGTCAGATGATTTCTCAACAGAAACTGTGCAGGCCAGAAGGGACTGGTGAAAAATACTCAATGTGATGGTAATGAAGAATCTATAACCAAGATTAACGTATTTAGCAAGGTTATCATTCAAAATTGAAGGATAAAGAGCTTACCAGACAAGTGCAGTATAGGGCATACAATCAAGGACACTGCAATAACTATGTGGTGGCAGATGGGAACCAGATGTATTGGAATGAGGATTTTGTAAGTTATATAACTGTCTCATCACTATACTGTACACCTAAAGCCAATATAATATTGTATGTCAAATGTAATTGAGAAAAAAAAATGTTCTCAAGCATGGGGCATTATCTGTCTTTATGGACAGATAAAGATAAAGCAGGGAAAACTTCATAAAAAGTGAAGACTCTTTCACAGTCTCACCTACCTTTCCCTGACCAAGAAACTAAACTTACTATAAATGACGCAGCTTTAAGCCAGGCACTTCCCTGCTCTGAGAGTTAATGGCCTCATTTATAAAATAAATGGGTTACACTACCCTAGAAAATGATTTTTAAGACAACTCTCAGGTCTAATTTACACTTTTGTAAATTGATTTTGTACAATGTATTTAATCTTTCACCTCAGCCAATAGTGTAAAAGAAGGTCTACAACACTGACAATTCTCCAGAAGCACAATCTCAACCTAAGAAATGTTAGACTTAACTTCTATATGTGCTACAGAAAGTGGTCCTGTGAGGAGACAACTCTAGATGTAGAATCAGAAGCCCCATTGAAGTCCTAGCTCTACCACTTAGTAATATAATTACCTTCAGCAAGACACTAAAAGTCTAAATTTTAGTCTTGTTTTCTACAAAACGGAAACGATTCTTTAATCTACCACAATCACAAAAAAAGGTAAGAAGAATCAAGTGAGATATAAGTCAGTCAGTCATAGAATCATAATCTATTTCCAAAACTTGTTAAAATTTGAATACTTTCTAATTGCAAGGAATTTTACTAAATGTTTCATAAACATTATATAATCTTCAGGGTCCCTGTTTTACAGATGGGGAAACTGAATGCAAGTAACTTACACAAGGTTATATAGCTATTAAAGGGCAGACCCAGGATTCAAACTGAATCGTCTCCGAAAACCCATGAACTCTTTTTAACCCTTACACCATGACCTTACAATTCATCAAATAAAATGAGAATCCTTGAACACTAAATCTCTCCTCTTTTTTTTTATTTATTTTTTTAAATTTATTGTTAAATTTGATGAGGTTACATTGGTTGGTAACAATTAGACAGTTTACAGATGTACAAGTCCACATCACATCATTCATGCATCGTATTATGTGCCCATCACTCAGTATCAGTTCCCCTTCCATCACCTTATATCTAGTGCCCACTCCCACCTCCCCCCACAACTGTCCCC
>PVKE010039583.1:0-14956 GCA_004027555.1 Craseonycteris thonglongyai
TGCTGAACTGGGGAGTTCCCACAGTTCGGTTCTCTAGCTGTCTCTGTCTCTGTCTCTCTCTCTATCTGTCAAGAGTAAAATAGAAATAAATATGCACTGAAGATAAAATAATTACTCTCTATAAATATAAAAAGATACAAAAAAAAAAAAATATTTACCCAGAACGGGCATACATAGTCTAGGTCTCAGACAAATCTCAATAATTTTAACAGGATCTCCATCACATCATACAATCTAGAATGTTCTCTAACCTCAGTGAAATTAAATTAGAAACCAATAAGAAAATTAAAACTGTTTATTTTGAAGGGTGCCAAGCAAGGTGAATAGGAATCTATTGCTTAAAAACCTGAACTCCCCGATGGCTTATAATCCGGGGTTTTTAAGGCAAAGGGTAGGGGTTAGGGGAACAGGCTGGTATGTGGAAGGGCTGGCAGTGCAGGGTTTGATTGGAGAGCTTTGAAACCTGGCCATTTACACCAATATATGGTAAGGAGCTTCAGCACCTGATCTTCCCACACAGAGGAGTCTTTGCTTCCGAAATGGTTCTGGTGGTCGAGTTTTGGTCATATCCAGGTGCAAAACTTTGGTTCCGGGTGAAGCTGCAGGTCAAAGTTCTCTCCTTTGCGCATGCTTCGTGGTTTTGTTCTGCTGTGTCTGAAAAGCAACCCAGAATCTTGTTAGAAACAGGATAAGACCATTTTGAGCTGGTCCTGTGGTTCCGTTACTCTACTTTTAGGCTTATAAGGGGAGGGCAGAGAACTCTTTCCTGCGTCTATTGCCTTCAGCTCAAAATAATCCTGAAGGCAGGGGCATATTTGGGGGTGGCATATTCTGATCTCCAGCAGATAGAGTGGTGTGGTCTCTTGATCAAAGAAAAGTCCTAGAACTTGTTAGTCCTAGAACGTCTCCTGCAGTTATAGTGTTGTATGAAAGATACTGAAATTTCTGCAGGCCTGAGATGGGAACATGGACGATATCTAAGCGTTAAGAGACTGTGTCTAACTTGGCGTCTTCACTATCAGATGGCCCTTAGAGAAGCTTAGGGAGGACAGCCTCGGCCAGGAACCGACTGGGAGACAGTGCTGAGACCAAGGACAGCATGTGGGAGAGGTGAGGTGAGGCTGAGTCCCGCAAGGGGCCCACCCACAACGGACAGAGATGGTATTCTGAGTTATACCCCTCCTGGACATTGTTCAGCAGTAAACGCAGTGAGAAGGGAGGCCAGAGCCCAGAAGCCAGTGACATGAATAAAATGTTGGGTGGGGAGGAAAACGCTTCTTCTTCCAAGTTGAGTACAGTAGTGGGTACCTGAAAATGAACTGACAATAGACAGGCTAACAAAAGAAAAGATGAGGTTTGTTTATGTAAACAGGTAGCAGCAGGACTACTCAGTGATGAATTAGTCACTCAACAGCCAGAGATAAAAGGTCTGTAGGCCAAATTTAACCCAAGGGGTAAAGGAGGCTTAGGGCTTTCACAGGATGGTATGGAAGGTTCTGTCCAGGTTTTGATACTTATGAACACAGACAGCCTGTCTCCACAGCTGAACTTCGCAGTAAACTCCCCTGGAGGACAATCAATGGCAGCTGCATTTTCTGGAGGCTCTGCTTTAGTCAAATAAGGACATTCAGTGAGGTTTCTTTTTGCACCTTCTTGAGCTTGTTAAAGAACAAAATTTAACTGAGTACATTTGAAGATCTAATTGGCTTCAGGAAATGATTCATGAATTGGACAGCATTCCATCTCGCAACTAGAAGGGTGTTCTGAGGAGTCACACAGCGGAAGGTTTTTATAGGCAGACGGGTGTGGCAAGGGAACTGTTAGCAGAAGAAGGATTATTCCTGGTCCAGGACATCATTTGAACAGTGGTGGTGATGGGGAAGGGAACTGGCAAGGGTTTTGTCATGCAGATGGTCTCTTCTTTCTTTGGGAGGATGGAGAGTGTCCATTTGACAGATTACCTCATTGGTGTTGACCAGAAAATTCAAGACTAGTTGATTAAAATGACATTTCTAGGAAAGGCTGCAACTACAATTAAATCAGGTATTAAATCTAGGTTTGGTATCATGACACCAATGACATCATTTGGGCCTGTGGTGTTCTCTTTTACAAGTTCAAATGTTTTCACTTTAAAACAGGGGTGTCCAACCTTTTAGCTTCCCTGGGCCACATGGGAAGAAGAATTGGCTCGGAGCACACATACAATACCGCAACACTAATGATAGCTGGTGAGCTAAAAGAAAAATAATAAAATTGCAAGAAAATCTGTAAATGTTTTAAGAAAGTTTATGAATTTGTATTGGGCTACACTCAAAGTCATCGTGGGCCATAGGTTGGACAAGATTGCTTCAAAATAATGTTTATACCGACTCTGGAGTCCTGAGTGGGTCTCCACACAGGTCGGCAGCAGCCACCATGGAAAGCCAGCACCCAAACCAGCACCCCCACCCCAATGTCGTGAAGATAAGCATGAATGCTGGGGAGGGGTAGGGAGAAGCTGTGAAGAGAGTTACGACGAAATTGACTCGATTGCCATTAACTTGCAAATTAACCTTTGTGTTTCTTCCATCATTGGTAAAAATTGGAGCTTCAGAACAAGTTAGCAACCATGGAAAAGAAAGGGATTTATGCTTAAAAAAAAGGATTTATTATTTTTATTGTTTGACAGAGAGAGACAGAGACAGAGAGAAGGGGGAGGGCCCAGAGCGGTCTCCATAGCTATACCTCATCAGTTTTTGACATGGTTTCATTCCACACAGGTGGATGTGGGGCTGCGCAGGGCGGGAACAGGGACGGGGCCTCCCACATGGGAGGCACGCTCCTGCAAACCCAGGACCTTACACATGGGAGCACGCCCCCGTTCAGCATATGGGTCCACAAGGGCAGGGGCTGGGACCCAATCCCCAGACCCTGGGGCCACAAAGCAAGGACTTAACCAGCTGAGCCCTCCTGGCATCCCTGGGACTTATACCTTTTTGAGTGCAGTGCATGTGAATTTCTGTGGGTAGTTTCTACCCTCTCCTATTTCACAGAACCTCTGGAGTTGGTAAGGAACATGGGCACCTCCCAAGATGTAACCGAATAGAAAAAGGGCTCATCTCACCCGATCCACAGCAGAGCCCCACAGTGAACACTGAGAATTGCAGTGGAGAAGTCAGAGCTGCTTGATTGCTTGGTGACACACCAGGAAAATGGGAAAGCAGCTGCTCAGAAGCTGGCATTCCCCTGTGGCTTGTAATGGGAGGGATTTAGGAGTGAGGGAGAACGGGTGTGTGGAGGCACCAGCAAGGGCAGGGGTTAATTAGAGGACTTTGGAACTTGGTCCTTTATGGTAAAGGCTTCAGCACTGAACCTTCCTGGACAACAGACCCTTCGCTTCTGAAAGGGTTCTGGTGTTCAGTTCCAGTCATGTCCCCATCCTTTGGTTCCAGGAGGAGGGCCAAGACTTTGGCTTGGGTGCAGCTGGGGGACAGGAATGTCACAGCACAGTGCTCTGTCTTTACAATAACTCAAGAATTGTATTAATCACCGATCTGCTCTAAGGCAGCAGAACCAGTTATCAGTTGGTCAATGTGATTTCTGTGCTGTTTCAGTGATTCTTTTAAAAGACTTTCAAAGGCACAATGTCTCTCAATCTGAAGCCAGTGAGGTCTTTGTGTGCCTAACAGAGCTTCTAGGAGTCTTGGAGAGAAGGAAGAGGAAAAGTGAGAGGAGGGGAGAGAGAGAGAGAGAGAGAGAGAGAGAGAGAGAGAGAGAGAGAGAGAGAGAGAGAGAAACAGAGAGACAGATGGAGAGAGAGAAAGAGAGAAGTGGGGAGTCTGGGAATTGGTGTTAGATAATTTCTTGACTAGTTAGAAGTATCCAGAACAATTTTTTTTTTAAGATTTATTTTTATTGTTTTTAACAGAGAGAGAGAGAGAGAGAGAGAGAGATACAGAAACAGAGACAGAGAGAAGGGGGAGGGCCCAGAACAGTCTCCATAGTTGCACATCATTGGTTTTTCCACACAGTTTCATTCCACAGGTGGGCACGAGGCTGCACAGGGCAGGGACTGGGATGAGGGTCTCACCCCGGTGAGAACTGAACTGGGGGCACTGCCCAGTTCAGCATATGGGTTCGCATGGGCCGGGGCCGGGGCCGGGATTTGATCCTCGGTCCCCAGGGCTGCAAAGTGAGCACTTAACCCACTGAGCCATCCCGGCTTCCCCCATAACAATTTTAAAATTGCTAAAGTAGGGGATGCCGGGATATCTCAGCAGTTGAGCACTTGCTTTCCAATCGTGAGGTCCAGGGATCAAATCCCCAGCCCAGCCCGTGCAAACCCATGTGCTGAACTGTGGCAAAACTGTAACTGCCAGGTTGGCTTGGCAGCAAAGGTGCTCACCTCCCATGTGGGAGCCCCCTTCCACCCCCCCCCCCGCCCCCTGTCCCCTCACCGCCCCATCTCCATCTGTGTGGAATGAAACCATGTCAGAACTAACAGTACAACTAAGGAGACTGCTCTGGGCCTTCCTTCTTTGTCTTTCTTTCTCTGTCTCTTTCCTTCTTTCAAAACAATAAAATAAATCTTAAAAAATTGTTGAAGTATTTCTTGGTTAGTTAATTTGTATGTAATTGTATCAAGTACAATTATGAATAGAAAGCAGATGTTGATAGGGTTGCTTTGTTGTTAAGAATCTTGAAACTCAGAAACCCCGTTAGCCTCCACATACTGCTTCTGGATCTCAATATTTCCCAGGTGGACCCAGGCCAGGCCCACGCCTCTTTCCTGTCTTCTTCTTGACAACATGTGAAATTGTGCGAAAGCACCAAAGAACCCACTGAATTACTGGAAACCATTACAATTAGGTGTTTGAAGAAAAATAGAAATGACCGTGCTCAGAGAAGCCTGCTATTCCTTGACCTAAGAAATAAACATTAATTAAAAATGATTCTCTAAGGTTTGTGAAGAGAAAACGTTGTTGTGCTGCTTTAACTTTTGCATTGGCTATCTCTCCTGAAAACATATCAAATCACTTATCAGAGACAGAGCAGAATTATAGTGTTAAAACTATAAAATTCCAAGTTGAAGAAGGTTACATTCGGGCAAATTTCTTCTAATCTCTGACTAATTTTGCATGTGACTGCCGCTGGCTCTAAAGAAACATGTGGGTTTGATATTGGGAAGTTCCCTGTAAAATTATCTCGTTAATTTTTTTCACTCAAAGATGTACAAAGAGACAAAAGACCCCACCAGAGTCAATAATTAGTATCAGCTGAAGCCTCTACAAAGACAATGGTTCTCAAACTTTACTGCATATTAGAATCAACTGGGGAGATTTGAGAAACACAAGTGCCCAGCCACACCGCAAATAAACTAAATCAAGATCTCTTAGGATGGGGCCCAGGCATCTGTACTTTTAAAAGTTCCCTCAGGTAATTTTTATGTGCAGCCACATCTGAGAACCGTTATCCTGAGACCTCCAAAAATGATGATACAGAATGAAAAACATAGGTTCCTGATGCAATTATGGGATAGAATGGGCTTCTCCCCCAATTCAGAGGGAAATCACAATGAGAGGGACAGTGTTTTTAGCGAAGATCACAACTGGAGTCATTATAGTCACAGATATTTATGAGAGGTAGACAAGCGCCCCCTTCTCTCGCGACAAGGGCAGTTAGGAAAGTGAAAGATCTCGTTTCCTAGGCTGTTCTGTGTCAGACAATCAATCAATCAGTTGTGGAGAGATTATAGCCACAGGATGCTAACTGTTTTTGTTTGCTGAATGCAAAGGCAGGAAATGCCCCTTGTCCTTCGCAGGGAGTCCTTACACTGTCAGAGGCTGAGGGTAAAGGGCTTCGGCAGAACCTTAACTGACACCACAGGAGTTCACTTGAGAAGAGACAGTCAGGGTTATATGAGGTCAGAGAAGGGCTGGAGACCTCACGGAGGGCTTCCCGGGGGAGGGTCTGAGCTAGGCTGCCAGCGGGCTTCAGTGAGGTGAGGGGCTTTCCTGGCCCTGGACTATTGCCCACGCTGTACCCTTCTGGTGGGTGGAGAATATAATGCAGACTATTTCAACATTTATGGAGCACCTCATCGGTGCTCTTGGGCATATTGTTCTGGAGCCTGAGGACTCCAAGTAAACAAAACAGATACTCTTCCTCTTTGCCTTTAAGAACCTTAAGAACTGAGTTTTCCTCCTGTCGCTCTAATGCCCTTGGTCTGAATTACTCAGACATCCCTGTACTTGGTTGCATAGTGACTATGGAAACATACCTGCCCACCTGGAACCTCAGCGTGTGTATTTGGAGTACGGGGCTTTGCCAATGTAATGAAATTAAGGATCTCGATGAGATTTTCTTGGGCCCTAAATCCAATGACAAGTATCCTGATAAGAGATAGAAAAGTAGAAATAGACAGAGAGACCCAGAGAGGAAGACCATGCAAAGAGGGAGGGAGAGATTGCAGTGGTGTGTTTGGAACACCAAGGACTGTTACTACCACTAAAAGCTAAAAGAAAGGCATGCAATGGATTCTCTCTCAGAGCCTCCAGAAGGAACCAACCCTATGGCCACTTTGATTTCCGACTTCTACCTCCAGAACTGTGAGCGAATTCATTTCCCCTTTCTAAAACGGCTTAGAACGTTTGCCTGGTACTTGGTTGCACAGCCCTAGGAAACTAAGACATGCCCTACTGGGCTTCCTTCCTCCGCATCTGTCCCCATAGCAACGAGCATGATCCTTCTGGAACCCAAGTCAGATCACGCCCTGCTTTAACCAAAGCTCAGTGGCTCCCCTCTTACTCCAAGCAAAAACCAGGGTCCTTTCAAGGGTCTTCAAAGCATTGGGGAGTGGTGATCTGGCCCCATTAGCCTTCCAACCACATCTCTTAACCAACCCTCTTGTGAGCTCCACATGCCCAGAACACTGAGTTCTAGCCACACTGAAATGTTCCTGGAACTTGTTTCCCACCTGCCTGGAATGCTCTTCTCTTCCAGATAACATTCCTCTTGCTCACTCCCTCACCTCTGTCAAATCTCAGATATCACAGTAGCCGAAGAGGCCGTCTCAGAATATCCTATCTAAAGCAGTGTCACTCTCTCTTCTTACTCTGCACCTGCCACCATGTACACATATAGGTAAATATGAACATACTTGTGGATATCGATAGTCTATTTGTAGAGAAACTGTCTCTCCCAGTAGACTACAACCTCCTTGAAGATAGGAAATTGGTTTTGTTTGCTTCTGCGTTCCTGTTATGTACTCATATTTTTGAAATATCATATCCTTGTTTTTTGCCTGGTCTTTGACATGTCACAATTACTTTGCACTAAGGGTATTTCTTTATATGATTTATCTCTTCTAGTGGATTGCAAGCTTCTTGAATGTAGCAACTCTTTCAGTTATACCTGCCTCAGCCTTTCTCTCTTCCTACTCTATGATACTACTTTGTAGATAGTCAATGCTGAAGAGATACTAATAATTTAGACCATGTTTTTATAAAGAGATTTAAAAAAAATAATAAACTGCATAAACTTTCAATTTTTTGTTTTCTTAAAAGTTTTAAGAATGAACTCTCCTACAGAATCTTGGATTTTTTTTTTTTTTAGTTCATTTTAGGAAGATAGCAATCCCATAAAATGTTATAATCCAAATGATTCTTCCAGAGAATAATGATCTTTTTCTCTTTGATATTTATTAAATGTCAACAACACATCCAGTACTTGGTGTATTAAATCATACTTCATTAAAAAGGCCAGGTATAATGTAGGCCACATATTAAGTAGACCATAAAAGCTCATTAGCTTGAATTCCCCTAGTTTTGAGATTTTATTACTGTCAACAGGTAGGTCTGACTTGGGTTGAAAAAGTATCTGATTTAAATATATAAAGAAATTTTTTTTTTAGTATTTTAACTAACACCTTAGGGAAGTTGTGTAAATCATTTAAGTAGTTCTCTAAGAGAACTATTTCTAAGTACCATACTTACAACTGCTTCAGATCAATTTTCCAAAATAAACTGATAGCTAACTGAAAACATTCTTATTTATTCACTAATTTAAGTCTCTAAGGATGCTTGGAAAGGAAGACTCTTTCCTTTTTAAAAGGGAGGTATCAGAAAGGCAAAGAGTTGATCAGGGTCCCAGCCTCTCAGAATGATTTGTTCAAGGAGGAATTTGCAATGGACATAAGGAATCTATAAATTAGTATTGGAACATCAAAGTTTAATTAAACAACCTTGACTAAATCTGTATGCGTTTAAATATATGAGGACTTTCCAGGAAAAATCCAGTTACAGGTACATGGCTCGATACTTTCCAGACAGCCCTTGCATATATAAGAAGAGTCACATAGAATTCACCCACCTTTTTTATTTTTAGCTTTAAATGATTATAATTTTATTGTTTTTTAAGCAACTTATAAAATATTTTTGACTTTTTTCTTCTGTGTTTAAGTGAGTGGAGAAATAATATTTTGAAAGAAACAACAACACTGGACTAGAAATCAGGGGAGTTGGCTCCAGATTCCTCTCTATCCCATGTGCCCTGAGACAAGCCACTTCATTTCCTCTGGGCCTCAGTTTCCTCATTTTTAAAATGAGAAGTTTGGAATGGTTGAGGCTTCCAACAGCTTAGATATTAGGTGATTTTTTTTTTTTTTTTTTTTTTTGTAGCTATACATGGTGGTGTTTTGGAAATTCTACTTCCTATCTTATTTGAGCCCTTCGAAGGCTTGTCTTTTAGATCTTAAGTCTTCCACTACCACCTTTAAGTTCAGAGTTTGATTAATCTCTTGATTTGTCATTGAACATTTTCAGGATGGCATATTAATCCACAGACCTGTACTGTGTAGGTAAAATTATTTCAAGTAGATTATAAGAAGACATTTAATACAGCAATAAAAAAAAAAATTTTTAAGCCAGGAAAGTGACCTCATGAGCATCTAATCTAATTCCACTATTAAAAGTTTTATTTCAGGTGTTTATAAAGTTCTCACTAAAGAGATAGAGAGGGAAAGCTGGGATGGCTCAGTGGGTTAAGTGCTCGCTTTGAAGCCCCGGGGACCGAGGATGGAATCCCGCCACCCCTGCCCATGCGGACCCACATGCTGAACTGGGGTGCTATTTTGTAATAGTGTAGGAAGTCAAGGAAGGCCTCTGTGAGGAGGTGACATTTAAACTAAGACCTAAATAATGGTGGAGAGCAAGCCATGGTCACAGCAAGAAGAGTCTCCTAGGCAGGGTGTGGGGCAGGCAGTGCAAATGTCCTAATGCTGGAATAAGTCTGGAGCTGGGGAGTGGAGTGGAGTTAGAGCAAGTTCAGTGGTTGTAGAAGGCAGGAGGCTGGGAAAGAGAAATAAACAGAGGAATGATCATGAAGGTCTTGTATCATGCAGGAAGAACATTAGATTTTATTTAAGATACAATAGGAAGCAGGGGAGGCATTTAAACAGAAGAATAACATGATCCAATTCACCTTTTTAAAAAGAGGATTTTAAACTATCTAATTGTTACCAACCAATGTCACCCCATTAAATTTAACAATAAAAAAAAAATGAGAGATGATTTTAGCTATTCTGTAGAAAATGAATTTTATATGGGCAAGAGTAAAAGTAGGAAATTTGTAGGCCATTGCAAATTGTCTAAGTGAAAGGTGATGGTGTCTTGGTAGTGGTGGCAATAGGGAAAAGTAAATGAACACATTTAAGATATATTTTAGAAGATTCTAGGAGAGCTCAGTGGTTGAGCACTTGCCTCGAAATCACAAGGTCCGGGGTTCAATTCCTGGTCCCGGCTCTTGCAACTCCATATGCTGAATTGCGGCACAACTGGTAACCGCCAGGATGGCTCCAAAGCCAAAGTTCCTACCTCCCATGAGGTTCCCACCCCGTGTGGCCCCACATCCACCTGTGTGGAATGAAACCATGTCACAACTAATGACGTGCAACTATGGAGACTGCTCTGAGCCCTCCCCCTCCCACCTTTTCTCAAACAATTTAAAAATAAAGGTATTTTTAGAGATCAAGTTAATAGGATTTGCTGATGGATTGGATTCGTGGTGGGGAATAAAGGATTCAGAATGACTCCCAGATTTTTGTTTTTGGTTTGGGCAACTGGTCAGACACTAGTCATAAGGGTGCCCAAAAGTTTCTTGGGAGGAAACTAATTAAGATTTGTACCCAAATTCAGATGTTAGGTGTAGTCTTCTGGGGTAGCTATTAAACTTGCTGTTAATAAGGGCATGTGAGAACTCAAGAATTAGTTGGGGAAAAAATGTGATTGTGTTTATAATCCAACTTGGTCAAGAAAATCATATAATTTAAAGTTAAATTTGTTGAAAATAAATTGGTCAGGTACCTACTATGTGCTAATGCTATCAGGAGCCTGTTCTTGGTCCTTTACTTTTCTTATTTTTTATGCAGTTGCTGGATAATCTTGTCAACTCTCATGTTATTGCCTAACATGTATATGCTAAATTCACCAGAAATCTTAATCTACACTCCCTGCTCTCTTGACCTTCCCTGTGCTGTAGGTGTGTGTGTGTATATATATATGTGTGTGTGTGTGTGTGTATACACAAGGCCATAAAGTTGTGTCCTTTGGATGTCTACTGGAAGTCACACAGGTATATAAAATTAAACATGACACAAAAAAACACATGATCTTTTCTCGAAGTACTTTACTGCTTTTATTCCTATGCTTGTCACTTCAGTGAATGGCAGCAAAGCCCAGTCATTCACTCAGCCAGAAACTTGATTGTCACTCTGGATATTTTTTTATCCCATCTCCTCAGTCGCAGCTTATTAAGTTTCATTAATGCAGGGGAAGCCGGGATGGCTCAGTGGGTTAAGCGCTCACTTTGCAGCACCAGGGACCGAGGATTGAATCCTGGCCCTGGCCCGTGCGGAACCATATGCTGAACTGGGAGCTCCCCTAGTTCAGTTCTCTCTCTGTCTCTGTCTCTGTATCTCTCTCTCTCTGTCAAAAATAAATAAATACAATTAATTTGCACACACACACACACAAAGTTTCATTAATGCACCCTCCCTCATCTTGTTCATATTTCTTCTTCCCCTTTTCTGTGACTGCAGATTATAGAGGAAGATAGATTAACAGGGGAAAGGTGTACACATTTATTTGATGTTGAAAGTTTTATGTGGCATAGGGGTTGGGGGGTCAGGTGGTCTTCATTTAAAAAAAAGAGAGAGAAAATTTCCAAAGAAATGGCTAATCTTGGAGGCTTTTATACCATTTGAAAAGGACATATTTAAAGAAAAGCAGGGGAAGCCGGGATGGCTCAGCAGGTTAAGTGCTGGCTTTGCAGCCCCGGCGACTGAGGATCGAATCCTGACCCTGGCTAGTGTAGGCCCACATGCTGAACTGGGATGTGCTTCCCATGCGGGAGGCCCCTAATCCGGTTTTTGCCCCCCAGTTTGGCCCCTGGCTCAAGGAGGTGTGCCTCCCATGTGTGCGGCCCCCAGCCCAGAAAACTGATGACGTACAACTATGGATTCTGCTCTGGGCCCTCCTCCTTTTCTCTGTCTCTCTTTCTCTCTCTCTGTTGCTGTCAAAAACAATAAAATAAATCTTTAAAAAAATGAAGACAAGTGGAAGGCAAAGGACAGGATCTTTGAGCTTCTAGGGATGGCAAAGTGCAGGAAGGCAAATAAATTTGGAAAACTAATGGTAGATAGGACTAGTAAATAATGTTTGCTGTGTAGACTCTTTCTAGGTGCCATCTCATCTCCAGTGATAAGATTGTTATTCCCTTCCTGGTACAGGAAGGGTGGGGAGGACATCTTCACAAGGGGAGTTTATTATCTTGTTTTCAGGTAGAGAGGAAGAAGGCAGAGACCTCATTCTGTGACCTTTTTCTCAATTGCCTTCAGCTCAAATTAATCTTTATGCCAGAGTGACAAGTTTTGGAGTGGCATATCCTGATGTCCTGCAAAACATGTAACCATTAGCCTTCACTTGAAATATAATGATAGTATTGTAGCTGGTTTCCTGTGTTCCAATACCTCACTTCACTTTCTGTACCATAACCCTTGTGGCATATCTAACACAGAATTATGACCATTGCCAATCTCCTGATTAAGACCCTTTAATGGAATCCCATTACCTACAGGAGAGTCAAAACTTGTAGCCTAGCATATAAGGTCTTTCATGATTTGGAAGGGCCCTTCTGACTTCCCCCTCCTCTCTCTATACCCCCATCTCAAACATCTTGAAGTTTCTCCAAAGACATTATCTACTTTGCTTCTCCTGTTTGGCAAAGCTCTGATCCCTTGCCTACCATTGACCTGGTGAGTACCTGTTCATCTTTTGAGATGTAGCCTAAGTATCACCTTGCCTATGAAGTCTTTTCTGTCCACTACTCAATGGAAGAGTCCACTCCATCCTTTGTACTCCAACTCTATTCTGCACACATTTCAGCTACAACACCATATGCAAGGGCTGTCCGGAAAGTATCCAGCCATGTAACCATTCTCATTTTATTGACATTGGCTGGATTTTTTCTGGACAGCCGCCGTATATCATTGCATCTGTTTAAGAGTGTATCTTCCCCACAAGATTGAATGCCTTTTGAGGGCAGAGAAAATATTTTACTTATATTTGTATCTTTAGCACATAGCTCAGTGCCTGCTATATGATAGAATTTAACAAATTTTCAATAAATGAGTCAATGAGTTAGTTAATGAAAGAATGACTATATGGATAGAAACTAGGGATCAAAACTGGGGATTCAATATAGGCTGTCATTTACTTCACAAAGACAAATCAAATAATTGACTTAAGACTAGACAAAGAAAAATCATGGGAGGAAAATTCACAAATAAATAATATATGCACAACTCTGTAGCTAAAGGAAAACACAAGACTTGAAATTGAAATAGCCTATATGTGCCAAGTAAGATAAAGGAAAGAGAACCACCCCCTAAAGCATCATTGTAAAACTTCCAAACACAAAGAATCCAGAGACAATCAAAAGCCATATATTTAAAAAGGTATAGTTTCCTACCCAGAATTCACATGTTCCTCTAGTTTCCTAAGAGAAGGCTGCTATTCAGTTTCCTAGACTTCCACTTAGCTCATATGATTTAGGAGACACTGTCAGAGTAAATCTCCTGAGTGACAGGTTCAATTAGGGTCATGTGGAGCAGGAATCTAGGCCATTGAGGCAGAAGGAAAGGTTTTGAGGGTTGTCTTGAATGTGCCTTCTTGTCATTCTGGAAAGGCTTCTGGCCATGACTCTCTGTTTCCACTGGTCCTGAATGAGGAATTAGGCACCTCCAAGTGGAAGTGGCTCTCCTACATTCATGAGGAAACCACCATGAAACCAGATCAACCAACCCTGAAATCCTTCCTATCTTGAATTTTCACTTATTACTTAGGCTAATTTCAGTTGAGGTTTTTGTTCTTTTAGGCTAAAAACACCAAATGCATATATTCATAACAATAGAAAAATCAGACAACAGATAATTAATAGATAGAAAGGGTAAGGAAAGGAGGTATTTAGAAGGCATAGGTTTCTTCTATCAATGGTAAAAAAAAAAAAAAAGAAAAAAAAGATGGATTACTGAACTCCAGAGCCATAAAAATTACACAGAGAAGGTGTGGTTTAAAATAAAAACAATTAAGAAATGGCATAATTTTGAGGGACTGTTGAATTAGAAGTAAGTGGAATGAATTTAAACATTATCCTTGGCATGGGATGGGAATTTGACTTTGGTAGTAATATTTACAGAACTATTAGAATATGAACGCTAGTTATTGATTTTTATTTCTAGAATTAACTGATAGACAAAGCATGACTATGAATTATGGTTTCAGAATAGATTGTAAATGTTCTTAACTTTAGCAATAAATAAATCAGTAAATGACAGCTGCAACAGTTGGATGGTGGAAAAGTTTGGTAGTAGCAGAGGGAAAGGGGGGCCAGTATCCTAACACCTTCACTTTACGAATTGGCAAGCTAGCAATCTAGGAGATGCGGCTATACTGGTCAGTGATGAGTAAGATAGGGAGGTGTGGTACTCAGTCTCCACATTGGTGGTCAGTGATCCCTGCTGCCTGGTGCTCATGTCCTTCGATAGTCTTTTCCCATATTGAACAGGGCTGACATGTGATCTTGCAGAAGAGATGGCGTGTGACTTCTGAGGCCAGTTCATATGCAACACTGTAGTTTCCACGTGGTTTCTTTTGCATGACTTGCTTTGGGGGAAGCCAGCTGCCAGGTAGTGAGGACACTCATGTAGTCTTCTGGATGTCTATATGGTGAGGATTTGAGGCTTCCTGCCTGCTGCTGGCACTCATTTGTATCCGTGCCAGTGAGCCATCCTTGGAAGTGGATGCCTTCAGATGACCACAGCCCTGGCTGGCATCTCATCTGCAGCTTCATGAGAGAATCTACACCAGAACCACCAAGGGAACCTTCTCCTAAGCCCTGATTCACAGAAGCTGTCTAAGATAATAAATATTTATTGCTGTTTTAAGCAACTCAGTTTTAGAGCAATTTTTAAAGCAATGATAGACAACTGAGGCTGATGATTTTAGTACTAGAAGTGAGGTGATGGCTTTAGCAAAAACCTAAAATGTGGGAAAGGCTTGGGAACCAGGCAGCGGGTAGAAGCCACAAGGATTTTAAAAAGAACGTTAGTAAAAATCTAAAGTGAGGGAGGGAGAGAGGGAGGGGAGGTGGGAGAGGGCACCAGCATTATGGACACACTCAATGGTTTGGTGTTTACCTGGAGAGGAGGGAGGAGTGGGGAGGAAGAGTTGTGGGGGGAGGGGGGAGTGGGCACCAGATATATGGTGGTGGAGGGGGACCTGATTCTGGGAGCTGGGCACATAATGCGATGCATGGGTGATGTGATGTGGAGTTGTACATCGGGAAACTATCTAATTGTTACCAACCAATGTCACCCCATTAAATTTAACAATAAAATATAATAATATTAAAAAAAAAAAAA
>PVKE010039584.1:0-14954 GCA_004027555.1 Craseonycteris thonglongyai
TTAGAGATAAGAGATATTTAAAAATCACCCTAACATATAAAAATTTTTATTTATTTTATTTATTTATTTATTTATTTTTTAAATATCTCTTTTTTAATATTTTATTTATTTTTGACAGAGAGAGAGAGAGATACAGAGACAGAGAGAGAACTGAACTGGGAGAGCTCCCAGTTCAGCACATGGTTCCGCACGGGCCGGGGCCGGGATTCGATCCCAGGTCCCTGGCGCTGCAAAGTGAGCGCTCAACCCACTGAGCCATCCCGGCTTCCCCATAAAATATTTTTTTAAAGTGTACTTACAGTGTTCTTAGAGTCTAAGACTTGGAGAGATTCCACCACTTTGGGAGCTCCTGCTGTAGGGTCCTGCATGATTTGTCTGCATCAGAATTGAACACCCAGCCTGACTGTGCTTTTCATGAGGGTCCATTGCAATTGCCTCCCAGTATAGCAAGTGGCTCCTCCCACCTCTGCAGGTGGCTCTTCCTACCTCTGCAGGTTTCCACCTCCTCAGGAGACCCCTCCCCTTCCACAGGAGACTCCTCCCACCCAGTTGTTCACCATCATCTTCCTAAAGCCTATCTTTCTAACGCACCCTGCCTAATATGCCCATTCTTCTTTACTAGCATCTTTCCTCTCCTTGGATGTTGACCTTTATTTTTAAGATTTATTTTATTGTTTTGATAGAGAGAGAGAGACAGAGACAGTGACACAGAGAGAAGGGGGAGGGCCCAGAGCAGTCTCCGTAGTTGTACATCATCAGTTTTCTACATAACCATGTAGAAAAGAGGTTCAAGTGCATTGGCAATGATCACGTGACGGGAAGTGACAGGGCCACTCTGTGGGCCCGTGGGGCACCTGGGTGTCCCCGTTAATTTAAAGCTGGGAGTACTTTTACAACCTAGAAAACCGAGCAGGGGATGAGGGGCTGGCAGGCTTTGAGCTGGGCCCTAGGAAGTGAGCTTGGGGTTTTAGTAGATTGTTTTCCCTTTCCACACTCTGCTAATTTTGTACCAAAGCAGACATGTGCAAACCAGGGGCAGGGTGTGCGAGCGGAGGCCGTCCAGCAACCTGGCTCCCTCCTTGGAGCAAAGCTTCAGGCTCCCTGAGAAAGGAAGGGACAGGCTTCCAGGCAGCAGCGACGGCCAGCTCTGGCTTGAGCTCTGAGCTGTGTGCTCATCCTGTGGGGTGGATTCCATGCCACGTCTACTCTGGAAATCACTCTTGGTAAAGAGTTCCACACAGGTGGGCGGGAGCCATGCAGGGCAGGAACTGGGCTTTTGGGCCTCATGCATGGGAGGCAGGCCCCCTTGAGCCAGGGGCCAAACTTGGGGGCAAGAACCAAACCAGGGCCTCCTGCAAGGGAAGCACGCCCCAGTTCAGCATGTGGGTTTGCACGGGCCGGGGCCGGCATTCAGCTGGGATTTGATCCTCGGTCCCTGGGGCCATCCCGGCTTCCCCGATGCTGACTTCTTCACCTTGGACCAAATAAATCCATGTGTTCTCTATACTTTGGCAGTTACTTTCCTGGGGGCTCCTTGTTCCCCCTGCAAACCATGCCATCAGACCTCTTCACTGCCCTGACAAATGCCTGGACAGGTCAAAACTGCAGGGCAAGCTGACGGGCCTCTAGCCGGGACCCCACCCCCATCCCCCACTCCCACCTCCACCCCACGGTGAGCACAGCACAGACTTTCATTGTTGCAAACTCCAACACTTCCATCCACTTCCACACTAGCAGTCAATCTCCCCGCAAGAGGACAGAGTATCCCCAAGATGGAGGCAGAGCTGGGATGGAATTGTGCACATTTCCTTATACCTGGGGATGGGAACACCTTTTTGTGCATGTTTACCTAGTGCTGCCTGTGACACTTACACTGTTCTTTCTTAAGGTACAGACTTGTAGGGTCACAGAGAGACTCTGAAGACCACTGATTTGGTTCAAAGCCCCCGTGTTGTATATGAGAAAGCTGAGGCTCAGAGAGGTTCAAGTGCATTGGCAATGATCACGTGACAGGAAGTGACAGGGCCACTCTGTGGGCCCGTGGGGCACCTGGGTGTCCCCGTCGATTTAAAGCTGGGAGTACTTTTACAACCTAGAAAACCGAGCAGGGGATGAGGGGCTGGCAGGCTTTGAGCTGGGCCCTAGGAAGTGAGCTTGGGGTTTTAGTAGATTGTTTTCCCTTTCCACACTCCGCTAATTTTGTACCAAAGCAGACATGTGCATGTGAAGAGCAGAGTGGATGTCAGAACAAAATCCACCCAAAGTTTAGGACACCAGGCCCAGCCCTGAATGAGCAGAGCATCAGTTCTGTGTTAAAGCAACAGGCGCATGTGTGGGAAGCCATGGCCGAAGGTGCATAACATGGAACTGAAACTACCCGGTTTCACCTGACTGCTGAGATTTGGAGTGTTTTCAAGAGAGGGCAGAATATGACGGGGATTGGCTTCCATCCTCTGACCCACCTCGCTCCCAGGGCGAGGTCACCTGGAGCCAGGTGAGCTTGGGCAGACGTGAAGCCCAGTGGAGGCCCTATCTGTTTGCCCGTCTCTTCAGGCCTCTTCTTCACAAGTGGACCGTTGATGCAGGTGGATCAAGTTTAAGTACCTGGGGATTACTCTGTGCTTTCTCTGCTCAAACGAATGGAGGCCAGGGAAGGAGCCGCAGTGTGGCATGGGAGGCACTCCCGGGGGGGTCACATTCTTTTGCCTTCCACCAGTTATTATTTTTTTTCCCCTTAAGAGTAGAGAAATCAGATGACAAGACAGGAGAGAATGAGAGAGAGAAAGACAGAGAGAAGGATGAAGTGTGTGTTAAGGGACAAGAAAGAGAAGAAGATGGGGAAGCCGGGATGGCTCAGTGGGTTGAGTGCTCGCTTTAAAGCACCGGGGACCGAGGATCGAATCCCAGCCCCGGCCCGTGCAGACCCATATGCTGAACTGGTGAACTGGGAGCTCCCCCAGTTCAGTTCTCTCTCTGTCTCTGTCTCTGTATCTCTCTCTCTCTGTCAAAAATAAATATAAATAAATAAAAATATATTTAAAAAAATAAAAGTCTTTAAAAAAAGGAGAAGAAGAAGTTTCTTTTTCCACGCATGAAGACGAAAGAACATGAATTGAGTAAGAGGCATTTTGGTGTTCATCTGAAAGGTGTTTATTTATCCCTTTCGTCTCAGGGATAAGAAAGATACACACACACACAAAATCCCTCGGACCCTTTGCCACCCAGCCCTCCTCCCGTCCAGGCCACAATTACTGCCTTTCTGGCCAGGCCACGTCTTGACTGGCCATGCGCAAACCAGGGGCAGGGTGTGCGAGCGGAGGCCGTCCAGCAGCCTGGCTCCCTCCGTGGAGCAAAGCTTCAGGCTCCCTGAGAAAGGAAGGGACAGGCTTCCAGGCAGCAGCGACGGCCAGCTCTGGCTTGAGCTCTGAGCTGTGTGCTCATCCTGTGGGGTGGATTCCATGCCACGTCTACTCTGGAAATCACTCTTGGTGAAGAGATTCAAGAGGAGCCAAGGGGGCTAGAGGGAGTCGGGGGATCTGAGGGGGCAGTGAAAGGGTCTCTGGTTAACAGTCTGATGCGGCCTCTCTGGGTTTCCCAGAGAAACACCCACAGAAACAGGCGAGGGTAGAACCTGCTCTTCAACACCAACAAGCCAAAGACACAGCTGGGGTTCATTTCAGAATATTTGTGCAGAATCAAGAGAAACTCCCCCAGGTTTAACCTAATGAAAAAGCAAAACAACGAAGAGGTACATCCTGTCTTCTCCCAGTCCAGTCCTAAACTCAGAAGAGCCAGGTCTACACCAACCCCCAAATTCTCCCATGATCCTTCACCTCCTTCTGTGGGTCTGGGGGGCCACCAGCACCCCATTTCCCTCTCAGCCCTGTCTTCCCCTCCCCACCGTATTTTCACAGCCACATCAGCCCTGGCAGCTCAACGAAGGAGGGAAAAACTGAAAGTGATCTTTCTATTTCAGATCTTACGTGCTACCCCTCATGATGCCCACAGCAGTGCTTCCTAAATTGTCTCCTCCTTACATTTGGAAACCTCCCACGTTATCTCTCATCCTCATTTTAAAACCAACCCAAAACGCAAGTGTGACTACCACTCTACAGACATGAGCAGAGGGGAGCCCCCACCTCCACCCCCGTCGCTGCCTCGAATCCGCTCTGCCTTCACCACCACCCAGAGGGTGGTTGCCAACCCTCTGTGTTCCTGAACTCCCTGTTCCTGCGTACAGGCTGTTTCTTCTGGCTGGAGCCCTGTTTCCCCTTGTCAGACTAACATCACTCTTTCTTCAACGTTTGGTTCCGTATTGTACGTGGAACCTTCCTGAACCCTTTCTCCCCAACTCCTTCCTTCACCCACAGCCATTTATTTTTCCACTAGCTTTTAACACCTGCCTGTAATGATTTGTGGGTTCTGTCTTCTCCTCTGCCACTGCATATTTATATCTGCATTTAAGACTATTTTAATTGCAGGTCAATGAAAACACATTTGAAGTGGCCTTAAGCAAAACAAACAAAAAGGAGGTGTTCTTTAAAATCACCAAGTTTGGGTAACTTTTTACACAGCAATTAATAACCAGAATCATGCCTACCTCTGAAGATGATCGGGAGGATCTAATGGGATTTACGTGTAAAATGCTGGGTGACAGGCTGGATATAGAAATGGCTCAATTAATACAGTTAACTAATTAATTACAATTCACATTTTTTTAGCATAGATGTTCTTTTGGTAAACTCTAACCTTAGAAGGAGTAATTTTCTGCATTTTTAAAGAAATACCATTTAGAATGTAGGTCACTCATCAATCAAATTAAAATAGAGGAGCTTCCTGCCATCACCAACCTCCCTTTGGAAACTTGACAACAAACCTCTTAATGTATGTTATTTGGAATCAGATGAAAGTGCTCACAATGCAATCTATGTGTGTAATGCCAACAAAATCTGAGTTTTTGATGAAGAGTCATCATCACTTGGCCATTCCTGTCCTCAAAAAAAAAAAAAAGTATAACATGATGGTGCAGAGCCAAAACTTAACAAAAAGGACTATCAACACCATCACATTTTAAAAATGTGTTTAAGGTCAAATATTTTATGTTCTCCCTATTAGTTCTTTCCACACCATCCAATCGTCTGGCCCAGTAAAACTCTAGTCTATACAAGTTACAAAATAATAGATTTTTCCAGCACAGAACAGCAGAGACAATTTAATCAAAGTCACATCCATTGGTCAATCAAAGACATGCTGTGGTTCTGAGTCTCATTAGTCAAATTGCTTCCACTGTCCCATACTACTAATTGAAAATTAAATGTGGCTTTTAAGACACTTACACAAAGGTTAGAAGTGATTAATTCCTGGCTGTATTTTCAGACCTGCACATATAGATTTATACACATGATGAACAGTGCTTAAACTGAAAGAGTCAATTTAATTTAACACACTTATTGAATACCCGATACATGCTAGCTTCCAGTAATATCATGGTGACAAAACATTACTCATGAAGCTATCCCAGTTTTTCCATAAATTAAATTAAAAACCATTTAAGAATCAAAGCAATAATTTACACTAGATCTCAATGCTAATGTAATTTGAAAGAAGGTAATTTGAGGACTTTTACATTTTTTAAACATTTTTAAGTATTTCAATAAATGTATGTTACACAAATGAATGGATGTGGCAGTTTATGTTCATTAGTTGACTAAAGTTAATTATAGCATAGATTGTGTTTTTGTTAACACACCTTTTAACAATGTCATCAAAGTTTAACCTGCGATTGTCGTCTGATTTGTGGTAGGTACCGGTACTTCAAAATTTGTTTGCTGATACAACGTTTTCCTGGGACTCATTGATGGATTCTTTTTAACACCCTTTCAAGTTGCTAAGAGCCCAGAATAAAGCAGCTAAGTAAACTCAATGGTGAGTTTGACAGCAGAAATATCAACACTTCTATAAGCTATTTGCTCTTGGTCATGATGGACACACAGCGTCATTGGTCTATTTATAAACAGACTCCAGTGAAAAAATATACATCATTCAAAGCTGCCGTGTGAAATAGAGATCATTTAAAGTTAGCTAGTTGTGAAAACTGATGTAACAGGCTGTTTTAAAACATAAGAGTGAGAGATTTGCCTGGAAATTCTGGGCTTCAAGACTTTCTCTTCTGTGTTGACAACTGAAGGGAGATTGAAGCACCCCTCAGGCTACAAGCTGCAGCTCACGCAGAGGGACGTTTCTGCACACCCTCTCCCATGTCATCACGTGGGCCCATGGACCAAGCCGCCACAGCACGAGGAGTGAAGTCCGCCTGCCCCTCCCCGTCCGTGCTTCTACTCTTGAGCAGTGAAGACTAGGGACAGCCAGCTGAAGCAGAACAGGGCCGCTCCTTTTTACAGAGCAGTGTTTTCCATGCATCACCTTGAGAGTCTCTGACTTTAGGTGAGTGGGTTAGAAGCAGGAGCAATCACACCTCTCTGACAGGGGCGGGTAAACCGCCTGTGGCTTCCTTGGTCTCGTCTGTCCGGGCCCCTTTCCCCTTCAGAATCCTTCCAGATTTCCTCAGGCTTCTAGGCTCCATGGCAGTCTATTCTGACGTCTGCTTTCCCTTATCTCAAATCATTTTAGCTGATAGGCATTTCCTGGGGAAAGTTGTCTAACCGATTTAAAAACAAAAGACAAAAACTCCTCTGACAATACCTAGTCCTCATGAAATTATCTTGGTGGCCTCTGAGAGCGACAGTCCCAAGACTTTGGATCCATCTCTCTTGCATTAAAACGTGGTATGATCTTTACCCCTTATCTATCAGCTGTAAGGGATCCATCATATAGGAATACAGACTCAGCTGTCTGAGAAACCTGTGTTTGAACCCATTTCTAGCCCTTAATAGTGGTATCATTTTTGTAAAGACACACCTTTCTCACCTGTGAAATGAAGACACCACCATCAACCCCACAGGGATCAGGAGGGACATGAAGTCCACACGTGTGCCCTCCCCAGCGCCTGGCGTGGGGCTGATTGGCCGGGTCTTCGGTGGGCATGGAGTCCCTCCCCCCAGTTCCTTTCTCCTGGGGATGGGAGGCGAGTGCAAGGCATTAGAAATGGCCGGCTCACTCAATCACGCACCTATCAGCTGTTCCATACCGCTATCTCTAAGGAACTCTTTGCCAACGGTTTCCTTTCATCTTCCTGCCACCCAGCAGACTGTCATGTGTCTTCCTCAGCTCAGATGCGCACACACGTCCACAACCCTGACCTCTACCCATGGATGTCCCCACAAGGGACCCTAAGGAAGGAGAAACCCAAAGCAGCTGGTTGAAACCTTCCCAGCACTGGCCAGAGAAGAACAAAGTAAAAACAAATATCAAGTGTCCTACAGCAGATGAACGAATTCAGTCTAGGTTTGAAGATACTGATCTAAATTATGAAATAACCGGGCATAACCAAGGTAGGGAGGATCTTTCAGCTAACTACTGTTAGAATTCTACAAAAGTGGTTTTTAAAAAGACATTTCATAAGCAGGAGGTACTCATAAGCCCATCCTCTTAGACAAGAAAATCAAACAGACTAGAAAAAAAGTTGTATGAGAGCAACTGATTCTTTTTTCCATCTTGATGCCTTTTGTGAAAATTCACATCTTAAAACTGAGGAGGACCAATTCCAGAAAATATGATGACTGCGTTTAATGTCCTTTCCAAAAGTGGAAATTACGTTCTGGGGTAATGATAGTAGCTAACGTTTGGCGACTGCTCGTAAAGTTAGAATGTGCACGACCCTGTTCTAAGTGTTTTATATGAGCATGTTTTATTTGATTTCACTCTCCCAATAACTCTATGAGGATGGTGAAGATTAGCTCAGTCTTATGGATGAAGAAAGTGAGGCACTAAGAGGCTGAATAACTTGCTCAAGGTCACGTGAGTTGTAAATAATGGAGCCAGATTTGTAGTGAAGAGTGAGGCTCCAAAACTCACACACTGAGCCAGGCTGCCAAGGACAGTGACTCGAGGTGTGGCCTCCACACACCCCCAGGTGGCCACTCCTTACCACAGAGCAGGTAGCCTCCCGCAAAACAGTGTGTTGGGGCCTCACTCACACTGCTGCAAAGAATCAAGAATCGATGGCATAATAGGAGAGCAAACGAGGTGAAGCTAGTTGTTCTTTTTCCAGTTGTTTGAAGAAGGGAAGAGAAATGCCAGCACGTGGTGATTTCTGAATTCTTGTTTTCAGGCTGAATGCTTGTTTGGAAAGTGTGTTTTTTATGGTGGAATGCTCTCTGTGGTCACAGGATGAAGATAATGCTTGGAAAGAACACAATAAAAGCTCTGATGGGAAAACACGCAGCTGGTTTCTTCGTTTCTGTTGAGTTCTACCTAAGAGAGCTAATAATAACTGAAAACTAGCCAAGGAGAGATTGGGGCCCTGGGCTAATCACCTGGGACAATTTGTCTCGTGCAGTCCCCACAACAACAGATGAGCGAATATCGTCATCTACAATCAAGGGAAAGAGAAAATCAAGGCTTGGGGCCGTCATCATGCATGCTGAACAACTCCAACCCAATGCCTTTAGTCATCACACTGAAATACGTACAAAGGGGTCAACAAGACTCTAACTATGTTCATTATTTTGAAAAGAATTAAATATACAAGTCCCAAAGACAGAGTCCAAATCTCCATGGCCATAGAAAATGTTCCTGTTTGTAAAAGGTCAGAAACTCTGAACAGCAGGCGTGCATACCCAGCCAGTCTGTCCTGCCTACAGCAAACCAATTGTGCCTGCAACCCAACATGTACAAGAGAGCCTCCACCCACACACGTCCCCAGACAGGACTTGAGGGCTGGAGGTTGTGTCTGTCTTGTTCCCCAGGGCAAACTTGGTGCCGGGCACAGGGAGGCCCCCAGGCAATGTTAATAAACAAATGAATGAGTAAATGGATGGATGGATGCATGGATGGATGGACACATGATGGACAGACAGGTGGACAGAGAAAAGCAAGTAGATGGAAGGAAGGAAGGAAGGAAGGAAGGAAGGAAGGAAGGAAGGAAGGAAGGAAGGAAGGAGGGAAGGAAACCAAACTCAAAAGAGAAACAAGTCCAACTCCTTTTAAATCAAACTCCTCGTTTCTGGCACAGGACTCCTGAGCATCCTACAGCTATAAAATGTCAAATGTCAGTAAAAAACGCCTAGTTTTCCCCTTTATTGTCTCTATCCACATGTTCAAAAGATGTTTTTTAAAAGTGACAGCAGACAAAAGATGTTTGTTTTATTAAGTAGCCATTGAAAAGCTTTCTAAAAACAAGCAAATTAAACAGCCGACATCATTCCTGCCATACTGAATTCTTCAGCTGGGGCTTCACCTATTTAGCCCCAGAATAGGCACATAGGCACACTTTAGGAGGTAATCACAGAATCTTCATGTTCCTGCCTGAATACTAACAAGTTAATAAATTAAGCCAATCCAGGCCTGCAAAATGCCTCGCTAGACATTCAAATACCATGGCGCCAAGCCTCGCGGTATTATCTGCATTCCTGAAGTTTAACCAGATCCCTGGCAAGCCAGCTCCCAAGAGCTGATCTCTTGATATCAAGATGGCAATTGGGGAATAAAGTCAGGTCTGCTCCGTGGATAATGGGGGGCGCAACTCCTCTCGTGGCAGCCATGACCTCATCCTGCTACAGCCCATATCTCCAGAAGGCATCCCTCAGAGGCCAAAGAAGCTGGCACACAGGGAAGCAGGGGGACATGGTCAGGGAGAAAGGCTGCTTTGTTGTGAAGTCCCTTTGGGTGGGAACATCTGCCAAACTGGCCACAGGAAGCTGAGGACATGGCCATGGGGATCCAACAGGAAGCAAACAATGATACACAAAAATTTTCCACTAGTCTTGATCCTCAGAGAAAGCTGTTTCCAGATGAGGCCTTTCATCAACTTCCTACTGAGAGACCTCAAGGCGCCTACATTATGTTCTGTGCCATATGCAGCATCTCACACAAACAGCATCTAATGACACTGATGCTCAGTTATCCCGGAACTGCTCATTTAGAGTGTGGGTTAGCCAGAACCTCACTTCCTCTCCCCCTCTGTGGATGGCTTGGCTGGTACCACCCTCCTGCTCCATCCCAGAGGAGGCTCGAGCAAGGCTCAGCCTTGTCACCTTTCTGTTGGCTTGTGTAGGCTCTTAAAACATCTATGTCAGGACAGGCCTTACCCATCAATCTACTCCAATCTCTCATGTTAGAGATAAGGAAAATGAGACACAGATTGGGTAAGTTAGTGGCCGAACTGAATCTCAAATGTAAGTCCCAGGATTTCTAGCCCAGTGTTTTTTCCACTGTGTCTAGCTCCGGTTTAAAACATAATTGAGTCCGGAATGGCCGAAACCAATGTTAACTGGGGACTCATGTCTTTTCATTCATCTATTCTTCACTCAATGTCTCCCCATTTTCTGTGTAACAACTTTAAAGCTGTTGGCATGGGGTGGTAATAGAAAACAGATTTCATTCTGAAGGCTAAACTCATCAATTGTCCATGGCTGTCCGGAGAGCTATATGAAGGCCACAGAGTGACATGCATGGTCAGTGATGGCTTTCCTGGACAGAGGAATAAAGAAGGTCAAGGCCACTGGCTTGGACATGAAGGCACCCCCTAATCTGGCCTCATCTTACTCATTTGACTTCATTTTTCCTATCTCCCAAACAAGGGTCCTCTGCAGACATAAGAATCTGACTCAACCTTCTCACTGAACCACATGTATGCCTTTCTTACTTCTGCTTCTGAGCTTTCTTCTTCTATGTTTTCCTGCCCAGAACACTCTTTATGATTCTCTCCATCTATCAAATCAAGTCACAAGGTCTATTTCTCTGCAGAGCCTTCCAGACTACCACCGCCCACCCACAAGGCTATCAACCGAGTTGTGATGAACCACACAACTTAGCATGTAATTGCAGACTTGCTCTGCGTCTGGGTTAGTTCTTTTGTGTTCATTCATCTTTTCTCCCCAACTAGAAAAGCTTTCTTGGTACCCCCCAAAATAGGGGAAACACAGGTTTTCAAGCATTGACAATAAAAGCCAATGTGAACAGCAAACTTAGTTTTAATTTTTAGAATATATATGTATATTTTATTGCAGTTAGAAGTAGGACTTTGGGATGCCCTGTCTTTTGCTGCCTCCCTTCTCATTCATTCAGTCACAGCCTTCCAAACTCAATCAGAGTAAGGTTCAGATGAAAGTAGCATGTTCCAAAAACCAAAAGCAAGTGCATGCCTAAGCAAATTAATGTAATATGTATTCTTGGCACTTCCATAAGTCAAAGAAAGAGAGGGTTAAGCCTTCCAAGTACAGTATTAACTCAAGTTAAACAGATGTTAACTGTCACTTATTTTAGAATTTGGTCCTCAGAACTTAACAAGAAAGTCAGATATAGATAATATCCCTAAAGATTTTTGCTTTAGCTCTCCATCCAAAAATGCTCATAATCTCTCCTCCTTAGCAAAATCCTGCAAGCTTGTTCTTACCAAAAAAGAAAATACGACAATTATCACTAATATAATTTTGAATACCTAAGAACACCACCAAATTAATGTATTATGTATACAGTGGCTATCGATAAAAACCTCGGGAATTTGTCTAAGAGGGTGAGGACAGGAAGAATAAAAATTCAAGATCTTTTACCATTATTAAGGCCTCCTCATGTATTTTTCTACTTTCTTTTTAGGTAGCACTGTTAAGCTTTGGTTGGTAGATACTCCCCTTTTCTCTCCATCACTCAGTCACTTCCCCAACAACATTCCTTTATTTCCCACGTTGAGTGACAATATCGATCGAACCTTTGAGCTATTGTCATAGGCACCACCTAAGCTCCCCTAGATGAGTAGGCAGGTCCCCTCATGTAAATTGTAGTCAAGAGGCTGACCAGACATACCATTTTGAACAGGACAGAGAACAACGGCATGTCTGCTCTGGCCAATGGTAACCCCCACCTCACCCCTGCATCTCTACTGCACTGGGTTCGGGAAGGTTTGCCTTGTGTACACGCAGCTTTTCGGGGTTTAGAATCTTCCTATTAAGTGGTGGGCCCGTTCAGCCTCTTCACGTCACAAGGGTCTGAGAGAGAAAGGGAGGCCCTCTTCCACTGGGCCAGAGCAGAGCAGGCTGACAGAACGAGGCCTTCAGCACACCCAGCACCCAGCAACATGCCAAGCACCGGGGTCCCCGGAGGGGGCAGGCCTGGAAGGCAGGGCCCCTCTGTCTGCCTTAGTCCCACAAATTGAGATCCTGAGTGACGTGATCACATTAAAGAAAATGGGGAAACTACCGCCCTAATGCACACCTTGGAATTCCATGGTCCTGAAAACACCTTTTACCCTGGAGCAAAGATGGGGCAATATAGAGCGAGGGGCAAAGCTTATTTGTCCCGATTTTTCTTCTAGAGGAAAAAGGAAGGTATGAGAGGAACATTAAAAACACATTTGCTGAGAAGTCTGTTTCACAAGACAGTCTCCTGGATTTTTATTTTCCCAAGTCTGACACAATTTCAAAAATGGATATTTTTGGAATCAATGGAAACTTCTTCTCAGACCAGGTAAGAGCATTGAACACAAAGCAAAGGAAAACCACCCAAAGCAAAAACTCCTCCTAGCTATGCTCACCACTTTTTAAAAAGAGAATGTGTACCACGCAACACATGCAAAGGACACACTATCAGACGAGAGAGGCCAGTCTCTTCAGTGAAAGGAGTTAAGTTTCCTGAAAAAAAAAGGTGCGGCGGTGGCCTCACGTTTCTCTCTGGCTATGATCACCCGGTCCCCCAGGTGTGGCGGGGCTCACAGGGCGGATGGGGGACCTGGTTTGCACAGGCCCGTGCGTGTTGCTCTCCTGGGACGGGCTGCGGGACCTCCGAGGGTCTGAAGGCCTGGAGACTCGTGCGCTCCTTCCGCCAAGTCTGGCTGGAGTCCGGGAGTCCGTGTGGCGGTGTTTGTGGAGCCAAAGTGGAGATTAACTCATGCTTTAGAGGTGACCTCTGTGCACCCTTTCTCCAGGCACCCCCTCCCCTCCTGGCCTCACTCCCCAGCAACTCACCACCTAGATGCCTTTGTTCGGGGGAGCCCCTCCCTGCCAACACAAGACCCTACAGAGTTCCCCCACCCCTTCCTGGAACACCCGCCCTCACCTCCCGACCCGCCACCCCCCACGGCTGCCTGCTCCTCAAATGGACCTGGTCTTTGTTGTTCTAATTAGATTATCTCTGCCTTGGGGACCTAAAGGACAGTCCCCAGCAGGCCTGGCTAGAAAGGCAGGTCGCATAATCCCCGCTATCAAGAGGCTTGTCATTTAGCATGTAGATCAACTAATTCTTTCGATACCAAGGGAGCAATTGTGCATCTTAATATTGATTTTTCTGGAGATACAATCGCCTACATTCCTGAGTCAGACTCACTTACCCAAGCTAAAAGGTTCCACTTACTCTATTATGAAACTACCCCCACCCCCGTCACATGCTCCAATTTAATGGTACAAAGCAGGACAAATCTGAAGGGCTTTGTGATTTTCCAACGCGGTCCAATTTCAGAATGAGCCTCCACTTGAGCAGAAACAGAAAAAAACAATTCTGGTTATTTTAAGACAGTATGTGTATTTGGGTCTGGGATGGGGGCCTGTTCTGCCATTCCCCACCACCCACTTCCTCTACTCCTCAAACTTCGCCTCCCAGTGATACTGGGCTCTTAATTTAGAGGCCAGTTTATCAGACTTCTGTGTTTCATGACGAATTAGGAGGCTGGACTTTCAAATCAGTTGAGGGTATTTTCTGACCAAATACTTTTTCAGGGCAGTGGGAGGCAGGGAAAGAAAAATTTGAGCTATAGCAGTAAAAGAAAAGAAAAAAAAAAAATGCTGTCTCCTCAAATGATCAAAGATGCATTGAGATTTGGGTCAAACAGAGGCGTTGGTTCTGTGTTATGAAGAGGTGTGAGGCAGAGATAAGTAATAGCCCAGGGCCAAATGTACGATTTGTTCTACCTGGAAATTTCCGTGTCCCCTCCCCCCATCATCACCCATTGGAGCACCCCTCCCTATAAGCCTTCCCACCGTGTGTTGAGATCAGCCATGGGTTTGGCCCTGTGTTGCCGAGTGTGTGCTAAATCTTTTACACACATTTTCCAAAGCAGTCTTACACATAGCAAGCCTGTGAGGCATGTTTAATTAATTACTCCCATTTTACAGATAAAACTACTGAGGCCGGGAGAGATTCTACCATTTGCTCAAGTTCCTCTAGCCGCTTAAGTAGCAAAACCAGATTCCAAGCCAAGGCTTCCTGTCTAACAGCTAAACTTGTGGTCCTAACTATAATATTAATAGGAAACGGCTCTTCACGCCTTGCTGGTTGATAGGAGATATACGTATTCCTCTGTTCCATTACCTGTCCATTCACTCTGATATGACTGCCCATCTTCAAGGGCCTCAGTGCCAAGGACAGGAAAGAACATACAATGCAGGTCAGGAGACAGACAAAAAGAGACAAATACTACACCATCGAATAAGATGATGGCCATTCCCATCAAGAGATGATTGAAATTCAGGAGCAATACTGGAGACAGGCGTTTCTTAAAGATTTCATAGAAAATTTTAAGGTACAGTTTGGATTGTTTTGGAAAAGTTCTTGTAAATGATTAGATGCCTCAGAGACAATGGGGAAAAGAACAGACTCATTAAAAGTCTGTTGAGTATACAAGCTAATCTAATCATGCTGTATCTCTGGGCTCTAGAGGCACATAGAGTTTTACTGCTTGCAAAATGAAACTAAGTCTCCGAGCAGGGGAGCAGAGGTAGCTGACTTCGGAACACTCTCAGGACACATCTGCTGTGCCTTAATACATGACTTTTTGTAGTGACTCTGTGTTTAAGAGGGAAGGGTTACATTTACTCTTTTTTTTTTTTTTTTTTTTTTTTTTTTTT
>PVKE010039585.1:0-14953 GCA_004027555.1 Craseonycteris thonglongyai
ATCCCGGCTCCGGCCCAGGCAGGACCCACGTGCTGAACTGGGGAGTTCCCACAGTTCGGTTCTCTAACTGTCTCTGTCTCTGTCTCTGTCTCTATCTGTCAAAAAGTAAAATAGAAATAACTATGCACTGAAGACAAAAAGATAATTTCTCTCTATAAATGTGAAAAGATAAAAAAAAAAAAAAAAAAAAAAAGAATTGAGAGAGATCTCTCAGTTATAGAGGTCTTCTTTGAAGAACAAGGTATACCAGCCCCACACAGCTCCCCAGCCCGGATCAGCAGTGCTGGGAAAAGGAGCTGGGAAAGTCAGTGGGGATTATGTACATCCAGGTGAGATGAAAGATGGATGGAAACTCAGGCATCTTTTTAAAGGGCCTGCACATGTACTCTGTCACTCCCAGGCACTCACTCTAGGCTCCAGTAAAGGACTATGGCTCAGGAGGTACCAGAAACATATAAGGAGAGACTTAGTTGTGTGGCTTCAGGGCTGGGCTGGAAGGAAAGCCATCATTGCTGTGGAGTTGAACCCTCCCCCAACACATGGCCAAATCTGAATTTCCATTGCCCTAGTGAGTTCGGCTCCCTCCACCCTGCGGACTCCCTTTGACCTCACCCCGCCACCTGAGGTGCTTTCAGTGGCTGAGCCTTATAGACAGCCAGCAGGCAGCAACCAGCCTGGAGGTGCCCAGGGCCATTTGCTAAGCTGCCCGGGCCTGATACTGATGGCAGCTGGCACTGCCACATAAATACAGGTCCAAAACCGGCAGCAACCAATCGCATATAGCTTTGTAGCTCCGACCAGGTAGCCCTGGGCCATTCCAGCTTCTGCATCAGCCACAAGTACATGTGTATGTGTCACACTAAAAAGTAGTTAGTTCATGTTATTATCAGTTCCAGGTCTAAAGTTGTAAAGTCTTTCGGAAATTATGTATAAGCTAACTACAGAGCAACTATAATTAATACAATTAAACACAATGTTAAATTTTCATAATCTTAAACATATGAAAGTAATATACCGGTAGTTTAACTGATAAGTAAAACCAGAAGTTTATATTAACTAAGCTTCCACCTAAGGATGGTTATTGGTTGCCGGGAGAAACAACCATGTGACTAGAGGGTCAGAACTTTTAGTCCAACCCTCTGACCTCGGGAGAGGGGAGAAGGGCTGAAGGTTGAATCAATGTCCAGTGACCAGTGATTTAACCAATTATGCTATATAATGAAGACTCCATAAAAAACCAAAGGCGTAGAGCTTGCAGAGCTTTTAGGTTGGTGAACACATAGAAATTTGAGGAAAGTGGTGTGTTTGGAGTGGGCATGGAAGCTCCATACCTTGCCCTATGCATTTCTTCCATCTAGATACTCCTGCGTTATAGCCTTCTCTAATAAAATGGTGATTTGGTAAGTGAAAATTAAAATAAAATAATAGCAATCACTTCAGTTATATTTTGTTACAGAAAATATTATTTCTACTTGAAATATTCAACAGTTTTCCCCAATTTAGAAAATATTTTCACATAATATGGCAAAAAGGCTTGATTCTCCACATAATATACACCTTTCAGCTTGACCCAGAGAATAGCTCACGCCCGCCCCACACCGCTGCTTTTCTCAACAGCTACAGCAAAGATCCCCTGTAACAGAAGTGAACCTGCATGTTGACTGGCAGTTGGATCCCCAAAGTTGCCGTAGAACCTGAACTGGGAGGTCAGCATCTCTCTGTAGCCATGGTCAGTGAGCCCATGGTGGAAGCATCATAGAACCTCTATGTTTCTAGACATTATGGAAACACTATTACTTGTTCCTGTCAATAAAGCACTTACAGGAACATTTGACATGAATCCTTGTTTGCTTAACAGCTTGTAAATTCCTGGAAGCCCAAGCTTTGAGGCCAATCTGACGTTTTTTCTAATCCACTTCCCCTCTCATCACCAACAATTTTCCATCACAATCTATCATTTAGCTTAGACTTTTACATTTTGAAGCTTCCAGGGGCTCAGTCCTTGGTCTTTTCTCTTCTACATCAACTCATTGACCATGGAGATCTATTCCAGGCTCTTGGTTTTAAATACCACTAGTCACTGATGACTATAAACTTACAATTCTCATTCTTACTTTGGCTTTATTTCTGGCTCATATTTCCCGTATGCCTACTCATTGTATCTATTTTTATGGACATCTCAAACTTATCATATTCAAAATCAGTCTCCCAGATGTCCCCAGAAAGCTACTCCATCTACAGTCTTTCCCATCTCAGTAAATGGCACTTTGTTTAGAACCCAGCTATTTACACTTTTCAATGTGATGTCTTCACAGGTAGATTAAAGAAAAAATTTATTCTAAAAAAGGAAAAATAAGCTATAGCTGAATTCTTTCATGGACACACAAATTCTGCTGTAAAGAATACAAAAATAAATACATGGCTTACTTACAGCCAGAGCTGATGAAAGACTGATTACCTAAAAAATAACAGTTACCACTTTGGGGCACTTCCTGTGTATCAGGCCTTGTTCAAATTTTTTTCCAGGCATTAGCTGTCCTGTCTTATAGTCACACCCCTTTACAGATAAGAAAACTGAAGCAAAAAAAGAGAGTAAGTAACTTTCGCAGCAGTGGCACATGGCAGATCTGGAACCCGGCTTCCGAGCACATGCTCTTACCACACGTTGCCCTCTGACCTCACTGCATTTCTGTAGGCATGCTACTCTTTGCATGAAGTTAGGGAAGTCTCTGAGTAGGAGCACCACGCTGATTGCACACAGCCTTCACCAGGGATCAGTGAAATTGGCCCTTAGGGCCATGGTTGTCTGGTATCCACTACCCGATACAGAATTCTTGGTCCCATAAGAATAAGGGACATAGCATTAAGCAAAGTGAGCCAGGGGTCTTGATGCAGGACCTCCAGGACCTTAAAAATGCTGACCTGCACACAGAGAGCATGGGGCCGAGGCGCAGGAATGAAGTACTCTCTTATGCAGAACCTCCCTTAACAAATGAAACATGGAGCAATGTTTGAAGGAGCAACTTGAGGAAAGTTTTTCTCAAAGAAATTTGAGAAACTTTTTATGAAAAGGACAAGCTGTCTGGCCAAGCTAGTCTCTGAAATATACTGAGCTGTGTCTTTTCTTTCTTCTCTATCTAAGGACTCCAAAGAAGCTAAAGCAAGGTTCTAAGTCAAAGCCAAGATGTAGCCTTCCAGAACTCATTAGATCAAGCTGTTTTTAATCCTTATTCTTCTTCCTGACTGAAATTAGACAAAATCTGTCTTCTTTCTCTGACAGGGGCCATCTTCACCCAACCTTAAGTAAAGGTTCTAGAATAGAACAGATAGATTGTCACCGCATCAGTCCAGGATCAAAGGTAATTGGTGTAGTCACAGTAGGGATTACAAAAAAATTTTTTTACATAGATTATCTTTATCTTCCATTTTGCCTGATTTATTTTGCCTGATTTATTTCATGTATGACAGTTTTCATTATAAAGAAATGAAACATGTGTAATCAATCACCTGCAAGCATCACTTGTGAACTCCTTAAAAGAACCCTTTCCATCCATTTCTGCTGTATTAGAAAACACACTTAATATGAGATTGTTTTCTATTCCACCTTCACGTTCTACCTCATTAATTAATTTAACCCCAGAAAAAATTTTACACACACTTTATTGGATTAGTTTATGACTATAGGTAGTCATTGTGAAGAAAAAAATCCTTTCTTTACCAACTCCAATGGTTTGAAATTTCTATAAGTTATTTTTATCTCATAATCGTTCATAAATTAGAAGATGCAATATTTCTGGGACAGGCATCATTTTCACCAAACTTGTCTTTCCCAGGAGTGCCTATTGATAAGGGAATAAAGATTGGGTCCTGAATGGTAGGGAGTTATGACCTAAAGTGATTTACTACAATTTAAGCAGGGGAGGCAAAATATGCCCAAGGCAGCCTTTATCAACTTTACAATTTTTCTAGTTAGAATTGTTCCATCCACCATTGAAAAAAATTACTCTGTTCATGCCCAAATTTCTGTTATCTCCTGCCTGTGCTTGTCATTTTTTAAGATGTTAGGAATGGACTAGGCAAACCACCTGAGAGTATTGGTCTATAATGACTGACTTAATTTCCTTCAGGTATTGCACTAAAAATAAATACATGAGTAAACTCTCTTTAAATGGAAGGTGGGAAGCAATGGGAGAGGGAGGAAAGGGGAGATGGAAAAAGAGAAGGAGGGCAAGGGGAAGGCATATTCTTCCAGCTAAGTCCTTGCTACCTTGCAGGATCTGTGACCACTGCTGCGTCATTGTCACAATAGTGGAGCAGATGTTCCAGAAAGCTCCATGGAGCACCCCTTTTGCACCAGGGGCGAGTTGTGATGTCAGGTTAATTTTATGTAGCAACTTGATTGGCCTAAATATGCACAGACATTGGGTCAAACATTATTCTGGGTGTGTCTTTGAAACTGTAATTTCTGGAAGAGATTAACATTTGAATTGTTAGACTGAGTAAAGCAGATTGTCCTCCTCAGTGTAGATGAGCCTCGTCCAATCAGTTGAAGGTCTGAATAGGACAAAAAGCTGACCCTCTCATGAGTAACAGGGGACTTCTTCTGGGGTATATATCTGCTGTTTCCCAACTCAAACCCAAACATCTGCTCTTCTTGGATCTTGAGTCTGTTGACTTTTAGATTGGAACTTATGCTATCTGCTCTCCTGGGTCTCTAGTCTCTGGCTTGCTAACTGCAGATCTGGAGACTTGTCAGCCTCCATAATATGTAGCCGATGTGTGTGTGTGTGTGTGTGTGTCTGTTTTAACAGACGGAATTTGTGCAATGGTTTACAGACAACTGGATGCAAATGTGTTTATGCCTCAAGCAATGTCTGTCTCTAATGCTGTTGTATCTCTCGGCCAATTGGTCTTCAGAAGTGAAGATTTTCACACCACAAAGCTATTTCTCACAAAGGCCCCAGCACAGGGAATTTATGTCTTATTGTTTTAACTGCACCATAAATCCAAAAGCTTGAGGATATAAGTCACGGTGTCTACACAGTTCTTTTATAGACTAAGAATCCCACCAAGTACCTAGTAAGAGATTATTGGTTTGCTCTCAAGCAAAAATAAATTAGAACAAGAACATCTTGTACTATAAAGAGATTCTCAAAGCATTGGAGGTGGTTTGGCTTGTAAGCTCTGCTGAGGAGCCAGCACTTGACTGTTGTTAATACCACAGTAGTTCTTGGTCCCTGGCTGTCAGCATCATGCCAAGAAGGGCACTGTTAAAGGGACCCATGGATTCCAGGCGGTGCTGCTGATCCCGGCCTGCCTGAAGCGGCAGCACTGTGCCCCTCTGCCTTGCCCCACTCCAGGCCTCGGGCCCCTATGCTGAGCTCGATGCAGACCCCACCACCCACTCTGCAGCAGTCTGCCCCGGCCAGCTGCAAGCTGTGCTTTCCAACTCCGGAGGAAATTTTTCAGAAAATAAAACAAGAATACAGTTGTTATCAAAGATGGAGATGTTTAGAAGTTGTTCTTAATCAGAATAAAGCCTGTCCTTTGGAAAATCAGACTCACCCGTTAGCACTCACAGCACCTAGTTCTCCGGGTTCCTCCTGGATGAAGAAGGGCCAGCCCACTTTTACTCCTGAACAAGATGGAATAGTATGTGAACATCTCTTAAAAGACTATGAAGATAAAATCTGGGAGGAGTATGAGCAAATTCTCAATACCAAACTAGCAGAACAATATGAAGCTTCTGTGAAATTCACACATCATCAGATATTGTGACTGTGTGGCAAAGGCCTGCAAGCTCTGTGTTCTGAAGCTTTCTCACACAACTGAATACCAGGTTTGACCTCAAGAGGTAGCTGCTGTACACTTTTTACAACAGAGGAGCATGGGGCTTTCTGGCACATCAGCTGCTCTGTTTGGTATCACATGTCAGCTCCAGCTTTGCATCCTGAGAACTCTTAAACGTCTCTGCAGGTCCATTTTATGTAACTTGAAAGACCTTAAAATATTCTGGTTGTCACAGCATATCTTTCTTTTCTGCTCATCCAATACACAGTTGTGTCCTACTATGATAGATTTTTCTAAATAAAATACCTGTAGCTGCAATTTAGTAACATATGCCCTCAGTGACACATAACAAGTGGAGTTTCCCCAAATACAGTTCTGTAAGAAGTGTGTGTGTGAGTGTGTGTATGTGTGTATGTGTGTATTTTAAGTTATTATTTGTATTGTGAAATTTTTTTTTTCATCTTGGGGATCCTGGCTGTGAATTTGATACATGACAATTATGGTTAAAAACATTTGCTTGGTCTACGAAAGATCATTAATGTTTTGTGATCATATGAGATTTAACAGTGGGTTATTTTATGTGTAGGTATTACTGCTAAACTCAGAGAATTTTTCCAGGCATAGAATTTGAATCAGAAGTGAGGATGGACATTAGATGTGATTATAATGATAGAGTAAAGGTTTGTGGTCCAAGGTCTACAAAGGCACAGCGAAAAATTAGGACACACCAGAGATAGGCCATTTGACACATGGACTATACCTGGTTATGTTAAGAAAATACTTTGACTCCGTGCTTTAACATACCCATGTGGTCTGTACTTACCTCAGTCACACAAAGTGCTCCCTGGACACTGAGCCTCTGAAAAGAAAGTCTCCGCTAAAGCAGGAGCATCAGAATTTCCTTGGGAGCATAACGTAGGTGAGAATGCACTGGGCCAGGCTCCCAGGCACTGCTCCTTGGGAAGAGCCCCTTTACCTTTCTATCAGGTGAATTACCAGCAGATTTAGATCCTTTGGTAAGCTTCCCCCAAATTCTTTTGAGGGGTATTTATGTTTAAGCCTTGATCTTTGTTTTGGCAACCCCTGCCCAAAATTACTTACAGGCTACTCTTCACCTTTTTTCCATGGCTGAGGAACAGAAAGTAGCCTATTTTTTGAGGAGGTGAAAGGTAAGTATGCATTTAATTTTTACTGTGACTTGTTTAGGGACATATTTTACAAAATGCCTTATTTCATTTATTATTATTTCTGGAAAGGAAAGTTCTATTTAAATTGTTTTAATTTGAAAATAGAATATTTTTAAATTGGGGCTTATTTTGAAAAATTGTGAGGTTAATTCAAATATATGCTAGTGTCTTCCATATTAAGGTAATATTCAGAGACAGTTCTGATCAGATGACTTAGAGAAAATTCTGGAATATTCACATTGCAAGATTTATTATTATTATTATTATTATTTTAATTTTTATTTATTTTTGACAGAGAGAGAGAGAGAGATACAGAGACACAAAGAGAACTGAACTGGGAGAGCTCCCAGTTCAGCATATGGTTCTGCACGGGCCGGGGTCAGGATTCGATCCCCGGTCCCCGGTGCTGCAAAGTGAGCACCTAACCCACTGAGCCATCCCGGCTTCCCTTGGATTCATTATTAATGAATATCTTTGACTTAAATCTAATAAAAGACCTGCAATGTTATCCTTTATACATTTTCATTACATAGTGTTAACAAGCTTAGCTACAAACAAATAAAACACTTAAGCTAAAAAAATTTAAAAAAAAAAAGAGAAGTCCACAAAGGATCATGAAGACATATCAAAGAATACAGAAGCTGCTTGGAGGGACTCCCAATGAGTATATCTGAGATAATTTGAGCATCAATGTAAATTATAGTAGTCAGGTATTATAACATAACACAGTGAATATAGTAAGCATCCATATGTGCACACTGTTAAAAATAAATAAACAAATAACAATCAAATGAGAAAAAGAGCTTTGTTGTATGGAAATGTATAAAAATAAATGTAGAAATAATCATAAAGTTAGAATAGCATTAATGGATATTAAAAGATATTGGATTAAAGCTTCATTAGAAGCTGTTAACATAGTAAAAAAGTATCTCCCCTCTAATTGTTCACTGATTATCAAGATGAAAATGGTAACATCTTATCGGAGAAACATGGCAATCTTAACTCAGTGGTCAAGGTTTAGTGTCACCAACATGGGGATAAACCATCCTCGTGCATCTCCTGATGAACTGCACTGAGGACATAGTGTCACTTCTTTGGCATTCTGCCAAAAATGCATGATATGAATATAAACACAAGGCTAAAAAAATCATGTCACGGACATTCTACAAAATAACTTCCTTTATTTTTAACAAGTATTGAGGTCAAAAAGCCCAAAGAAGAGATCCAAGATGGCGGAATAAGTAAACACTGTGCCTGCTTCATTCCATGAACACATTAAAATTACAACTAAATTATTGAACAAAAAACCTGAAAAACCATCTGAAGTCTAGCTCAACAGAAGTTTTATAACTAAAGACACAAAGAAGAGGCCACATCGAGACTGGTAGGAGGGGTGCAGATGCGAAAGGAACCAAACTTCTGGTGGTGGTAGAGAATCAGGAGGGATATCTTAGCTGCAGAGGTTCCCCCCAGGGGAGCAAGGGACTGCAGCACTATAACAGGCTCCACAGCCTGGAGCACTGGTTCTGGGTAGAGGTACCACACAACATCTGACAGAAAAACAGTGGGATTCCAACTATTGGGTTGGGACAGAAAGCTGCAGGAAACCTAGATGTCTACTTAAAGTGCTTGTGCAGACTCAGTTACTTGTGGGTACTCACCCTGCACTCTGGCATAGAAACAGTGATTCTCGGCATTGGAGGTATACAGGGGAAGACTGAGGTGTGTAACTTTGGGGTAAGGGCCAAAGGACAGTGGCCATTTTTCCTGAGTGGTGTCCTCCTCCCATGTAGCCAGCTGGTGAGTGACATCTTTCCTGTTATGCCTGCCCCCATACAGTCAAATCTGAACCCGGATGGTTTGGTGATCCCCACTTGCTTCACCCGGCTGACTCACTGGGGCAACACCCCACACAACTTCACCAACACCAGAGGCACTTTCTCTAGTGAGCAGCCAGCCCTGCCTGTATTGCGATCTTTCTTGAAAGCCCATTTAAGTCTGCAGGCCCTAGATGGCGACAACCAGCATTGGTGTGCTCTGACACTTTTGCTGAGTAATCCACACAGCATTGGCAACAAATCATAATCCACAGGAGCCTCCAGGTCAGGTGACCAGGGAAACAGTGCCAGTACCCCACAGGGCACCTACTATACATAAGGCTATCCAGCAATACTGGGAGATGTAGAAAATCTACCAAACACAGAAACAACAGACAGGCGTCCAAAATGAGAAACCAAAGAAATACATCTCAAATAACATAACAACAGAAAATTCCAGAAGAACTAAACAAGATGAAGGCAAAAAACTTATCAGACAGAGAGCTCAAAACAATGGTGGTAAGAATGTTCAAAGAGCTTAGTGAAAACTAACAGAGAGATAGCAGGAATAAAGAAGAACATAGAAACCATAGAAAAGAACTGGTGAAAAATGAAGAATACAATAACTAAAATTCAGAATGCAATAGAAGGAACCATTAGCAGATTAGATGGAGCAGAAGATCAAATCAGTGAACTGGAAGACAACATAGAAGAAAACATTCAGTCAGAACAGCAAAAAAGAAAAAATAATTCAAAAAACTAGGATTGTTTAGAGGGACTCTGGGACAATATCAAGCATAACAACATTTATATCATAGGGGTACAAGAAGGAAAAGAGAGAAAGCAAGGAATTGTGAACCTGTTAGAAGAAATAATGACGGGAAACATCCCGAACCTAGTGAAGCAAACAGATATACAAGTTCAGGAAGAACAGAGAGTCCCAAACAAGATAAACCCAAATAGGATCACACCAAGACACTTTAAAATTAAAATGGCCAAGGTTAAAGACAAAGAGGGGAAACTCGGATGGTTCAGTGGGTTGAGTGCTTATTTTGCATCCCTGAGTCCAAGGACTGAATCCTGGCCCTGCCCCATGTGGACTCATATGCTGAACTGGGGTGTGGCTTCAGTTCAATTCATGCTGGGGTGAGCTTCATATGTAGGAGGCCCCCAGCCAGGTCCTACCCTGGCAGCCCTGCACCCACCTGTGGAGTGAAACTATCTAAAAAAACTAATGACTTATAGCTGTGGAGACTGCTCTGGGCTCTCACCCTTAACTCTCTCTCTTTCTCTCTCTCTCTCTCTCCCCCTCTCTCTCTCTCTCTCTCTGTGCGAAAAACAATAAAAATAAATCTGTAAAGACACAGAGAGAATCCTAAAAGCAGTCAGAGAAAAGAAACTAGTAACTTATAAGGGAGCTCCCATAAGACTGTCAGCTGATTTCTCAACAGAAACTTTTCAGGCCAAAAGAAAGTGGCAGAAAATATTCAATATGATGAAAAGTAAGGACCTACAATCAAGATTACTCTACCCAGCAAGGCTATCCTTCAAAATTGAAGAACAAATAAAGAGCTTCTTAGACAAAAAAAAAAGGTCTAAAGGAGTTCATCCCCACCAAAGCAGTATTACAAGGAATGTTAGAGGGACTACTTTAAGATGGGGAGAAAAAACAAACATATGGATAATAAAATGACAATAGCTACATAACAACAATACCTTCGATTTAAATGAATTAAAAGCTCCAATCAAAGGACATGAAGGGTACTTCATTGAGTGGAGTATCAAACAGAGAAAGACAGATGCAAGCTGACTTTGCTTATAGGTGAAATCCAAAGAAGAAAGAAAACAAGTGGAACAGGAACAGATTCATACATTTGGAAAACATTTGGGTTGTTGCCAGATGGGAGGAGGCTGGAGGAGGGAGTGAAATAAGGGGAGGGGATTAGAAAGTTTAGTTTGGTGTTTATAAAGTAATAGTTATGGGGATATAGGGTATAACATAGTAATATAATCAATAGTGCTGCAATAACTATGGGTAGCATCACATGGGTACTAAATTTGTTGGTGTGATGGGAAGAGAGTGGGTGAAAAGAGGGGGAAATCAAGAAGTACAAATTCATAGTCACAAAATAGTCACAGGGATGTAAAGTACAGCATAGGGCATACAGTCAGTAACACTGTAATAACTATATATGGTGTCTGATGGAAACCAAATGTATCAAAATAAGGATTTTATAAGTTACATGAATGTCTCATCACTATTGTGTACAACTAAAACCAATATAATATTATATATCAATGTATTGAAAAATAAAAATAAATGAGAAAAAAAAATACCAAAAAAAGAGGCAAAGAAAACTCCAAACTCAAAAAAAAAAAAAGAAGTCTAAGAAGGACTGTAAAACTAATTCAGTTTTAGAGTGACTGACAAGATACATCAATTAAATGGAATATGTAAGAAAAAGAAATGGTTACAAAGGAAACTTTGGGGACAATTAATAAAATTTGAATATGGACCATGGATTAGAAAATGATATTATATTAATATTAAATCATTTGACTTTGATAATTGTGCTTTGGTTATCTAATAGAATGTTCTTCTTAGATAATGCACACTGGTTTATTTAATGAAAGGGCACAATGTTTCAAATTATTCTAGAATGAAAAGATGATAGATTGATAAATAGATAGATTGATGATAGATGATAGATGGATAGATGGATAGATGATAGATTGATTGATGATAGATAGATAGATAATATATAAATGATAGATAATAAATTAGAAATAATAGGTGAATATGGATAAAAATATGTGAGGCTTTCTTTTACTACTCTTGCAACTTTTCTATAAGTTTAAAATTATAATTAAAAAAACAAAAGCTAAAACTGTAAGTTTGGATACATCTTTATCATCCCATAAATGACAAGAGTAAATCCTACGAGAAGACAAATCTGAAACCTGGAAGGCAATCTGTTTATTTGCTAACCATTGAGAATACATGGCCACCAATGAAGTTCCTGCCGCATGGAGAACAGCAAGGTTGGCCCTCCAGACACCCCACTGTCTGCTGCCTGGGCCACTCTCATCTCCAGGAGCTCATAGCCTTCCTCCTCCTAAGCAGATGTGCTCCGCAGCAGCAGCGCCCGTCAGCCTGGCTCAGCGCTTGGCTCTCAGTCAGTGCTCCATATCCCAGTCTCCATCTGGAGTTGCACTTTGAGCCAGTGAGGACAGAACCTACGTATTTAAAGTGCCCGTCTTTTCATGCCGCTTCTGTGAAGGTCTCTCGTGCATAGGAGAAACTCAACACATAGATCTTGATGCAAGTTTCTTTTCATGTTCACAGTTCAGGATAACAATGCATTTTAGTGAGAATGGTTTTTGGGTTTGATGTTTTAAGGCCAAAGTGTTATTTGTTGGATAGAAAAATGCTGTATTTTTCTGAGTTAAAACCATGCTGTCGTCTTCTTTATTCAAATACCTTTCAAGTTGTTCAGATGGAAGATGAACTGACAGGGGAGCCTAGAGTAGAACTGGACATATTATAGAGTCTATATAATATAGACCATAAATATGAGTTGATTTAGGGAGAAGAAATAGCCACCTTCCATTATGAAGAACATAGGACACCCTGGGAGATGCCCTGCAAAGCCCAGCAGAGATATGCATGGACAAGTCAGGGAGTTCTCTACCAGGAAAGCAGTCAGTAGCAAGTGCAGAAAATCCAGGATCCTACTGGGGAGAGCAGAGTCCCACATTCCCCCACACAAGGCCTGTTGTGTGCTGTTTGCCTTTCTTTGCTATTACTTTTTCTCCCTAAATAAGATCCAAGTGGCAGCGGCATCTCTGCACAAAAGATGAAAGATGCAGAGTGGTGACAGCAATACAGAAGCATGAGCCACGTGTGCGCAGGAAGCCTGTGATGTGTGCTGACCGGGCCAATCGGTGGTTCAATCCAAAAGGAAGCTAACCTTCAACCCTTAGAAGACATGAAAGCACCCTGAGAACTTGAAACACACACACACACACACACACAAAAATTAGAATCCAGTAGGTCTTGGATAGGGGCCTGGAATGTGCATTTTAAGTAATACCCTGGTGACTTCATGCACAGTGTCTGTGAAGCACACTTGGAAGAAAGCTGCACATGGTTGTGTTCATGCGTTCAAAGAGTGGTGGGAAGAACAGACACAGAACTAGAAGAGTGAGAGTAGATGAGGCAGTGACATTGGAAATTGAAGTTTGGAAAAATAGAGGCTTTGGCTATTTGCACTTCTTAACATTATTCTGAAAGTATGTATTACAAGGTTCATAAGGAGAATGCTGTATTCAGGTTATTGTTATTATTATAATAATAATTATGCATACATATATAAAAAGCAATCTTGAGCCAGTTTGTGCAGTCAGCTACAGTTTTTCCTTACACACACCATGCACCCCATGGGTCCATATGTCCAGGAAGCAGAAATCACAACGTGTCAGGCATAGGCCATGCAATGATAGCTCTCTCACTTGGGAAGAAATGATCTAACCATTTAGGGCTGACCCAGAAAATCAAAACCTGAAGAGTCATCACAGATGTCACAAGACCTGCTTAGTAACTCGCTACTCTGAGCCCCATATGGTCCAATCAGAGTTCCCATTGCAGCTTCTTGTGCATGTCCCCAAACACTGACTCTGTCAATGGGAAGCAGAAACAAATGAAGGACAACTTCCGGTTTTCACATGTCAATCTATTTGCCCAACATGTGAAAAACAGTGGAGCAAGTTTTAGAATCCACTGACATTTGCTTGAAGTCCTCACCGGTGTTGGCTGTAACCAGAATCATTCACTGAGTGAAACAAGGTAAATATCCTCGTGCTTTATGTAAAGAAACACAATTGCTGATTCTGTCCCCAGCAAGTTTTCCAAGTGAATTCTCAAGGGTTGTACCAGGCATTGATCCTTTCCTCACACCTCCCCCCCCCCCAGCACAGAAGAGGACACCACCCTTCACAGAGCCCTGCATGGACTCTGACAAGGGGGACAGCTGCATATTCCTAGTCACGGCTCATGAATCTGGAGGCCTCACAGGAAACTAAAGAAGGAGTCTTGTGGGTACATAATCGACTCTTTGAACTCCGCTTATTTCTCTGGACGTAGGAAAAAAGGCCAACAACAACAACAAAACCACACACACACACACAAAAGATACCTCCCATGAACAAGTTAGGTATGGACATTCATGTCACAGTAACGACAAACTGGAGCTGAAAGAAAATATGATGCCACGTCGTTCAGCGCTGATACTGTGACTGCACCAGGGTTCAATCAGATCCCACTGGACTGGAAATCGAAATTGAAATGTCTAAATACAACACATTGTTGGGAATGACAATGACATCAAGGCAGCAGCCCCTCCAGGACCGTCCAGGTCAGAGCCACTCTCACCCACCAGAAATCCAGAACTTTATCTGGACCTGACCCACATTTAATCCCTTGACATGTCACCCCTGTCCTGGCATTTGGTTACACTGTCCTGGTCACCTTCTCAATTAATGAAATGACTGACAAATTAATATTTGATTAATTAATTGATCTGACCACAGCTCAGGTTTCTGTAGCAGTTTTCTGAGTTTCTTACACAGAAGTAGGAAAAGCTCTACAGTGGAAGTCGATGGCAGAGACAGACTCCTGCACCTGACTGTACATGATGTTGCAAAAGGACACTTTCCTCATTTGTAAAACAGAGGTTTTACTTGGACCGAAAAGCCATTTCCAAATCCTGTTGTTCTCCAATCCTGTGAACCACAAAGTAATGTGAAATAATGTGCTTGACATCTACAAGCTAAACTGGAACATAAATCATACCCGGCTCTGAGCAAGCAGGGCTGATGTGCCCACGGCGATGCTCAGTGTCGGCATCAGCACCTCGTCTCCGGGTTCTGGTGAGGCCAGCAGCATCGCTGTGCCTGCTCCATGATGCAGAACCCACGGCTTAGCCAGGACAAGCCAGCTGGTGAGGGCACAGTCACAGTCCAAGGGCTCACCCCTACCCACCCCTTCTCATGAATCATCTGACCCATACATAATGATGGGAATTAGGGTCACTGACAACATTAATATTATCCACAACATATCACCACCAGACAGGAAACAGAGTGCATCTCAATTTAATA